>CAUYQG010198548.1:0-21278 GCA_963574415.1 Tarsius wallacei | reverse complement strand
ATATGTATACTTTTATTTGGCACCCTCTGTATATGTTTTCTTGACTGATCAAAAAGGAAGGATTTACAAGTAGCATTTAAAGTAGCAAGAAAGCTGGGCTCGGTGGCTCAGCCTGTAACCCCGCGCTTTGGGAGGCTGAGGTGAGTGGATTGCCCGAGTCTGCGGGTTCGAGACCCACCCGGGCAACTTGGCGAGACCTCATCTCTGCAATAAATCAAAAAATTAGCCGGGAGTGGTACCGCACGCCTGTAGTTCCAGCTACTTGGAAGGCTGAGGTGGAAGGATCACCGGAGCCCAGCAGGTCGAGGCTGCGGTGGCCGGGAGCGTGCCACTGCACTCTGGGCGACAGAGTGAGGCTCCAACTTAAACTAATAATAATAATAATAATAATAATAATAATAATAAAATTAACAAGAAAATTGGAATTGTGTAGTGTTTACCTTTAAAACAATGACAGGCCTTGAATGAATGCCCGGTGTGGACATTTAAGTGAGCCTTTCACACGCAAATAAATTGTTTATAACTCTTCAGTTGAGACATTTTATTCTTAAGCCTTGGTCAAAAGTGGCAAATTGGCGCCCTAGGGTGTACTTAGCCTGTACTTTTTAATTTTTATTTTAAAATTAAATTAACACTTAAAATAAGAGACTCTAGGTTTCCAGGACACTTGTCATTCTTTTGTGAACGTGACCTGTCTGGGCTCTGTGGTCTTTGGCTTGGGACCCCACCCCAATATAAGAGGCTTTTCCTTGCCTTGTATAAGGGAGAAGTGAAAGTTGTTTTCTAAACTGATAAGATTAGAGCTAGGGTATATTGTCTGTAGTGCTGCATGAAATCATTTCAAAACCCAGGCCGGATTTAACTGCTTTTACCCCGAATAAACTGCCCTGCCTTTCCAAGATTAAGTCAGCTCCAGGCACCATTTCCTATTAATTTACAAACCAGGAAGGCTCGTAATTTAGGCTGACGTTGCCCCAGGAGAATACAGCAGAGCAGACATAGCTATTCCAATGTTCTTTTTCCCTTTTTAAACCAAGTGGTATTTCCAGCGTCACTCTCTCAGTTCTTTCTAAATATTGCTACCACGAGCCTACCTCAGAAAACTGTGGAAACTATATGATTGGGAGCTCTATTCTTCCTGAAAACAAAGAATCGCATCGAGATCTTTAGGCAGAAAAAGCTATTGGGGGATGTGAGTCTCCTAGTCCCCAAACATCCAGAGTCACAAATCCGATTTGGGTAGGTGGCGCAAAGAAATCTAAAAACCGGATTCACGTTCTCCGCCTTGAGTTTGCACACGGGGTTGGCAGCAGACGAGAGCGAGGTCCAGGCCTGCAGAATCTAAAGGCAGTTGGATCCGGAGTCGATGCAAAAACTGCCCTCATGCAATTTCCCCGAGGTTTCTCGCGCTTTCCCGCGGGGCGTTTCCGGGCACCCAGAGGCTGTTTAGTAATTAAGGATGCTCGCGAAGTGCCAGCGCTTGGAAAGGCGCTCGCTCGCGGCGCGCACTCTCGGGCCACCGCACGAGACCCGGCGGCTGGGACAACGGCTTTGGTTTTCGTGACCGCGGACGGACAGGGATTGTACGGTCGGAGGCTCTTCCTCCAGGGATGCTGGAGGGGCTGCGTCGTTCCCTGCGCCTGGCCCTGGCGCGCGGCCCGGGTTTGTGGCACCCAGCGCCGCGCGGACCTTGCGCCCGGGCTTGGCCGCGCCGCCAGCTGTGGCGTCCGGCCGCGCACTCCGTGCCGCCGCCGCTCCCCGAGGGTCCGCGCCTCCGCCGTCTCCCCATGGCCAGCTTGCCCCACGCCGCCGCGGCCCCCGCCCGCCAGGTACCCCGAACTCGGGCGTTTGCGGAAGCGGGGGAGGACTGGAACCACTGCCTCAGAAGCCAGCGGGTCTGGCCCGGCGCATGGCTGCGGTTTCCTGCACCTTCCTCCTTCGCCTGCCGTCCCGCTCCGCCTCTAACAAGGCGGCTCCTCTTCCCCCATCCCTGCCCGAAATCTGGCGTCCCAGTCTGCGAAACCCTCCTCGGCGAGGCCCCCGCTGACCAGCTCCAACACCCAATGGGTGACCTGCTCGGAGCGCGCGAGGATCGCCACGCGGGACGTGAGGGTAGTCATGGAGTCGCTTTGGGGGAGGAGGAGGCGGTAGCGGAATCTCGGGGCTGCCAGAACACACGGCCACATCCTGCGTGCCTTCGCCACCCCAAAATATTTAGACCACAGCCTTCTGCTTCCTTGGATCCCTTCCCCCACCCCGCCCCCCGTAGTTATTTAGATTAGGGTTTTTTAAAAAATGTCTACACCTTTCCCTAATGAGTCCCGCTTCCCTGTGTCTTCATCTTTTAAATTGCCCTCTAATACCGTGAGGTGTTGTCTTTAAGATACGGGGTTTGGTGCTGATGCTCCGCGCGGGAGGACCCTACGGGTGGAGAAAATGGTTCACGCCCCTCCCCATCCCTTTTGCTGGCTGGCTATTGTGCGCCTGTGATTGACAAGACCACGAGGCTGAGCGCGCCCGGGAGATTTTTCTATAAATGGCTTAAAACCTTAGTCTAGACTATTTACTGGGATATAAGGGGGACAATTGCCTTGTTGTTCTTTGCTGGTGAACCCTGGCTGTGTAGGGCTGACCTGGAATCTAACCAGTCTTCCCGAAGTCAGCGGAGGAGGACAAAAACAGCCGCCACCTCGGCGGGGTGGGACGCGAAGGGCGGCACTGCCAGGACGCCCTTGTTCGAGGCTCGTGCCTGGGGTGTTTAGTTGACTGATCCTCCTTTCTCTATTTGCTTGGGTCCCGGAGCAGAGCACACGGTGTGATGGTGAGTCCTGTAGATGACCCTACACCCCACTTCCCCGTCTGTATTTGCTTAATGGTGGTTTAATTCCTCTTTAAGGACTGCAGTAACGGATGCTCCGCAGAATGTACCAGAGAAGGAGGATCCAAAGAGGTGGTGGAGACTTTTAGGGTAAGTTTGCCAGAGGCTAAGTGTCTGACGCAACATTCAACCGAGTAAATCCAATCCTTGATGAGATGGGGGGAGGGGGGGATTTTCACTGTGTAGATTATACAGTAGTTGGAATGTGCTGTCTTGCAATTTAAATTTCATTTTTAGGGGGAAAAAGCCATTTGGGAAGCAATGGTACATTCAGTTCGTGAAGATTAACCTAGAGGTTTATCTGATTACATAATACATATAACCCTTCACTCTACTTGTGGAAAAAGTTAAAATGATTGTGATTTTTCTCTTTAAGCAGCACATAACACATTACAGTAAAATTAGTGTTGCATTTTCTTCTTTTCTGTGTGAATCAAGGAGTTTATATATTAAATAATCTCTCACTTCGCAGGGGAATGTTGAAGAGCCAATTAAATAATCTTGCAATAAGAATCTTGTAACTTACCTTGATGTAATATTTTTTCCTCTGTAAATCCTTGCCCCTCCCCCCACCCCACCATGGAGGTTTCCTCTTTTCTTATGCCTAGTTCTGCTCTTCTGCCTGTTTCAGTCACTGCCAATTGTCATCCATAGCACAGAGTGTCCTAATGATCTCACATCCTGGCAGAGTTCAGAGAGGGAGTGAAACTTGACTCATCAATTTCACACTCAGCACTCACAGTTTGCTAGGACTGTGCTAGACATTGGAAATCCAAAGGTAAATTCAAGATAAGGTCTCTGCTTACAAGGATTTTTTTTTAACCAACATATAAGAGAAGATAAATTCTTTTTGTTTGTGTTATTTCTTGCTCTTAAAGAGAATGTCCTCCAAACCCTATAGCAGATCTACTTTGCTAATCTACAAAGACTAAGCTCTAATACATTTGGAGACTTACATATTGAGATATAGGTCCTTAAAATAAGATGAGCGGGACACCTACTTGATAATTTCTAAGGTTCATTTTACACAGTAAGTAAATTCCTCAAAGAGAATAGATAATACAATTTTTCCTGAAAGATCTTATTCTTTGAAAGTAAAGAATTAATCTGTAATGTAAATAATCTTTTTATTCATTTAGATTTCTATATATTAGGTTTTGCTCAAAGTGAAAGGGGGATTGTCTGTTGACACTCATGTATTTACATATCAAAGCATGAGTTATAGTGGATGTATTCATAGCACATATATGATGCAAATGTGAAATGATATTGATAATTTGGGGGAGAAAAATGGTGGATTTTACAGACCATCTTTGTTTTTGGCAATATTTTTCTTTTCAAAAAAATTGATACTTGCACATATTTATAGGGTGCATGTGATATTTTGTTACATAGACTGTGTGTCAAATCAGGGTATTTGGCATCCATCATCTTGTGTCTTTATTATGTCTATATGTTGGGAACATTTCAAGCCCTCTCTGCTGGCCATTTTGAAATATGCAATACTTTATTGTTAACTATATCATTCTACTCTGCTATCGAGCAGTAGAACTTAATCTTTCTATCTCACTGTCATTTGTCCTCATTAACTAACCTCTCTTCATCCATCCTCAACACCTCCAACCTCTGGTATCTATCATTATACTCTCTAAAGATGAACCTTTTTAAGCTCCCAGATATGAGTGAGAACATGTGATATTTGTCTTTCTGTGTCTGGCTCATTTCACTTAACATAACGACTTCCAGTTCTATCTATGTTGCTGCAAGTGACATGATTTTATTCTTTCTATGGCCAAATAATATTTCATTACATATATATATATAAAACATATTCTTTGTCCATCTATTGATGGACACTTAGGTTGATTCCATATGTTAGCCATTGTGAATAGTGCTGCAGTAAACATGTGAGTGCAGGTATCTCTTTGACATACTAATTTCTTTTTTTTTTTTTTTTTGGAAAATACTCAGAAGTGGAATTGCTATTTGATAGATGGCAGTTCTATTTAATTCTATTTTTGAGAATTCTCCATACTGCAGTGACTGTATTAATATATGCTGCTCCCACTAACAGTGTATGAGTTCTTTTTTCTTCATATCTTTGCCAGCATCTGGTTTTTTTTTCTTTTTAATAAGATAAGTATTTTTTTTTGTCTTTTTAATAACTCCATTCTGACTGGAGTTGTTTTTGATATATTTTTCTGTCTTTTTATTAATCTACCCCGTTTATAACATTTTATGTTGCTTTTTGGGTGTTTCATATTTCTTCTCCCACCCCCATTTTGATGCAGTTATATTAAAGTGAGGATGCAGTTTTCCAATAGGGCCTAGCAATGAAGTGTCTGAGTACATATCATAGACAATTTTTGTGGAACTCCAGATTCTTCCTTGTTTGAAAGAGGTCAACTGTCTGTTTCTTCCAATTCCCCCTGCTTTACATATCTCCACAGAATGTGACACTCCAAATTTAGAATTCTCTCATCCTAACTCTTTGTTAGATCTTAAAAGAGCATCTTTGAAAGATAATGAACATGGCACCTAAGGCTTTCCAGATAGAGTAAGAAAAATGCACAGGAACCTACTGTAGAACAAAGTCATTTAATATCCGATACAGTTGTAATGCAGACTTGGTCTTTGAAAGGCGTGGCCAGTGCAACGCAGGACAGATGTGCTCTAAGATGGTGAGCAAAAAATGTTGACTGAACCCTGGATAATACAGTCCTCAGGTGCTTTCTCTAAGTTGCACCCCTTTGCCATGGGCTTTTCCATTTCAGAACAAATGGCCACCCAACCATGAACTTTGAATTAGGAAATTGTTGTTTTTTTTTATATGCTCTGTTTTTGTCATTGTTTCTTGCCATTTCACAATCAGTTCTTGTGACATTCCAAATTATTCCACAAGCAAATGGTATGAAACATCCTGACTTTGACGTCATCAGAAAGTGTGGAGCATTGGAAAAAGACAGATGAATTATGCAGGAGGAAGTTTCATTTTACAAATACTGTTTTTTTTTTTACTCATCCTCGGAAAGGAAATCTAGAAAAGGAACATGATTTTGAAAGAACACTGATAAAAATTGCTTATAAAATTTATTTCTATTATGCCAATACCTTTTTCCCTTAGAACTGTATCTCATATGTGTGCAAGACCAGTCGCATGCCTTCAGTTAATATTGCTCGTTTACTTCTGAGCTGTATCACTTAGTCATTTTAGTATTCTTAGGTAATTTCTCTTTGAGCTCAGGATAAAAGCTGTTATTTTAATTTCCAGAGTTGCTGACATTTTTTCAAATAGAGGACAGTTCTCTCTCTCTCTCTTTTTTTTTTTTTTTTGAAGTTAGAGTCTCACTGTCCCCCAGGCTGGAGTGCAGTGGCATGTTCACAGCCACCACAGCCTCCGACCTGCTGTCTCAGACAGTTCTTCCACCTTAACTTTCCACGTAGCTGGAATCACAGGCATGCGCCACCATGCCTGGCTAATTTTTTTATTTTATTTATTTTTTGTAGAATTAAGGTCTTGCCAAGTTGCCCAGGCTGGTTTTGAACCCCTGGGCTCAGGCAATCCTCTCGCATATGCCTCCCAAAGTGCTGGGATTACAGGTGTGAGCCATTGCACTTGGCCTAAAGGACAGTTCTTAACATTCTGAAGCCACCTGATTGTGTATTACTTTGAAAAACTGGATACAGGGCAATCCTGAGGTACAACTCAGAAAGTAAGAAGATTGCTCAAGGTTACTATTCATATCATTAGGAAGTCATGTATTGTACAAAAGAATGTAGTGGTTTACTGAAATAGAACTCATCCCTGGTAATTTGATCACTCATATGTAATTTTCAGAAATTTAACTGGTATTATCAAGTTGTAATTATAGGAACACTAAGTTGAGCATAAAAGTCACTTATTCTATCTCTGCTCTGCCATGAACTAATTTGATCTCTCTGGAACTGTGGGTCATTATGGGTCCTAGAGGTATTTTAAGAAGGGGGCTTAGAAAACTAAACATATGTACTGGACCACAATCATTCTTTTTACCCACACATCTTTCTGTTTTTGTTTTGTGTCTTACTACCTCCTTTACCCTTTCAGTAAGAAACTTTTAGTCTTAGTAGAAGAACTTTTGCATTAAGTTTATCTTACAGTATTGATATGGCTACAGCTTTCATCTTCGCTGGGCATCTTCCCCATCCATTAAAAAAAAGCTAAATAAAGCAAATTCATAGTGTTCATTGTGCAAGAATACTGTGAAATACTCACGTAATAAAAAGTTTGTGTTAGAATTTCACTCACCTTAAATCCTGGCCATCTTCTATGAGTGAGTCTGTCATTCATTAAGGGGTACATGTGAAATCAGCCAGGCATTTTTAGTACTTAAGAAACCGTCTCCTGTCCTGTGTGCTGGGCACCGTGCTAACACTGGAGATTTAATTATGAATACTATAGCCAGAGTTACTGTCTAAGCAGTCTAGAGCAGGGGTTGACAAACTTCTCAAAAGGACCAGATAATCGATATTTTTGGCTTGAGGACCATCAAATTTCTGTCACAACTAGTAGACTGCCACCGTTGAAGGCAAAAAAAAATGACGAGAGTATGTCCCAATACAATTTTATGTACAAGCAAGCCAGTTGGCAACTTTTGGGCTGCAGGTGAAATTTGCCCAAACTGCTACTCAGTCTAGAGGCTCAATAGAGAGAGAAATAGGATTCAAAGATCAAAACAATTTTGCTGGGATAAATTTAAATGAATGTATTGCACCTAGTAAAGGTTTTTATTTGCTTGGATTAAATAGTGGTGAAAGAAGGCTGGGCATGGTGTCTCATGCCTGTAATTCCAGCCTTTTGGGAAGCTGAGGCAGGAGGATAGTTTGAGGCCAGGAGTTCAAGACCAGCGTAGGCAAAACAGTGAGATCTAGTCTCTACAAAGAAACAAAAAAATTAACTGAATATGGTGGCACATGCCTGTAGTTCCAGCTACTTGGAAGGTTGAGGTGAAAGGATTACCCGAACCCAGGAGATCAGAGCTGCAGTGAACCATGATCATGCCACTGCACTCCAGCCTGGGCATCAGAGTGAGACCTTGACTCAAAAAAAAAAAAAAAGTCAGTTTTCAATTAAAACTTGTCATTTTTTTGGTATATTACAAAGTAGCATTACTAAACTAGCTTGAACATTATAGTAATGTGTTGTCCTTAATGCTCCATGCTTCATTATAATGTCAGCTTTCCATTTTTTCCCCCGGAAAGCGGGAATTATTAAGAGAACAGAAAAGCTCCCACAGTGGGAGGGGACCTAAGGTGATTGCCTGTTTTTTTTGTTGTTGTTGTTTGTTTTTTAAACGGGGTCTTGCCCTGTTTCCCAGGCTGGAGTGCAGTGGTAGGATTATAGCTCACCGCAGCCTCAAACTCTTGGACTTGAATGATCCTCCCACTTCAGCATCCCACATAAGTGGGACTGCTGGTGTGAGCCACTGTGCCTGACTCTGGTTGTTTAAGAATATGTTTTTCAGCTTGAATGTTCTTCTAAAAATAAAACTGATTATCATTCATAATATATCAAATGACAAAAGTTGCTGTAAGGCGTGAATTAAGCAGATCATTTAAAAAAATCAATAGAAGCTGGTGGTTTTGGTACAATGAAGCTCTGTATTTATTTGGGGGAGGAAAATGACTATTTTTGTTTATTAAGAAATGGAGTTTGACATTCCTTACAACTTTTTAACAGGTTGAACTTGTCCCTGGTTTTCAACTGGTCAAAGAGCTTCTTCCATGTTTTTTGTCAGCATTCTACAGCTATTCAAACGTTAGTGGTGGTATTAAGTACAATTTGTTTGCTTAATATTTGGTCATTTGTCATAGGCAAACTGGCCATGTGGGGACTGTTTCCGGATTTATCTGTTTTTGAATGAGAGGTTCTTTGTTTACTGTTTTCTCAACACAGAATAGAGGATTTATATCTTAGTGTTCATTCTCTACTTCTGTTTTCAAAGAGGAAAACATGTGCTTTACTTGCTCATTTCCTGTACATTGCACCCAGAGGATTTGGAAGGCTTATGTCAGCACTTTTTGGGGGGGAATTGGAGCATAACCACTGCCAAGCAGAGATTCAGTTATTTTCTTTTTTTAACCAGGAAAATCTTTGATAAATCATTTTATTTATTTTTTAAGTCGAGGTCTCACTCTGTTGCCCAGGCTGGTGTGCAGTGGCCCGATCATGGATCATTGCAGTCTCAACCTCCTGGGTTCAGGTGATCCTCCCTGGGACTACAGGTGTGCACCACTATGCCTGGCTAATATATTTTGTAGAGACTGGATCTCACTATGTTGCCTAGGCTGGTCTCGAACTTCTGGGTTCAAGCAATCCTCCCGCCTTGGCCTCCCAAAGTGCCAGGATTACAGATGTAAGCCACTGCTCCTGGCCAGAGGTTCAGTTCTTAATGACATCATTGCCAAGCACTACCATTTTTATTATGGAAGACACCCCTTTCTTCTTTCCCAGATGCTCAATGTGAGTCCTGTGATGAGTGAAGAAGGGATATGTTCCCCGTTTTACATCATTTTACCCCAACTGCTCTTTTGTCTTTGTTTCCTTACAACTTTTTAACAGGTTGAACTTGTCCCTGGTTTTCAACTGGTCAAAGAACGTTTTTTATGTTTTTTTTTGTCATTCTACAGCTATTCAAAAGTTAGTGGTGGTATTAGGTGCTGAAGATTGGTTCTAATATTCTGTTATGCAGGGTACATTGCAGAGATTTTGAACCACTGACTGAATTCTGAACACAGGCGAGATTTGTTCAGCTCACATAGTGATACGTTTCTGTGTTAGTTGACAGCGTTTAAAAGTCAAATGATTGCACTTTTGCCCTCTGTATCATCTAGCCGCTGGATGGTCAGATGCTTTTCTTTAAATGGTGCTGATTTTTCTTCCCCAGGCTAAAGATCTAATAATCACACCAGCTACCATTTTAAAGGAAAAACCAGACCCAAATAATCTGGTTTTTGGAACTGTGTTCACGGATCACATGCTGGCAGTGGAGTGGTCTTCAGAGTCTGGATGGGAGAAACCTCATATCAAGCCTTTTCAAAACCTGTCGTTGCATCCTGGCTCATCGGCTTTGCACTATGCTGTGGAAGTGAGTACATGGGAGTTCATGATGGTGGCAAGTTTGTACTTCACTGTGGGTACACCGCTAAAATAGCTTTGGGGCATGATGGGCTTTATCATATTTACCAGAGGAAGTAGAAAATGTCTTTAGAAATTGTCCTGTAGACAGTTGGGTTGAGGGTAGATCTTAGGAACTACCTTTTCAGATAATCTTGAATTTTCCATGATGTCAATACAAAATTATTTAGAGTAAGTAGAAAGGATAGTTGGTAAGAAAATGAGCCATCGGCACACCAGTACTGTTGATCTTTTTCTGAGCCAACTCTCTTCTCAGATCTAATAATTGAGAAGGGGTCATTGAGTACAATATTATGATTAGATTGTAATGCTAACTCCGTGTTTTTATAACCAGCAATAATGTGTAGTTATGTATGCTAAGGGACATGTAATTAAATGTCTTCCTTCAGGCGTGAGTTGAAATAATTATAAGCATAAGATGTTTAGAGAATTCTTTCCCTTTCCTTGGCCCTTCTCAGAATACACAGTCAACCAGATACACAATATACTTCCCATTCCCTTGATCCCCATTATTCCCTTGAACCTCCTTTTATTTTATTTTATTTTATTTTATTTTTGAGTTGGAATCTCACTCAGTCCCCCAGACTGGAGTGCAGTGGCCACTCCCGGCCACCGCAGCCTCAACCTACTGGGCTCCGGCAATTCTTCCGCCTCAGCCTTCCAAGTAGCTGGAACTACAGGCGCGCGCTACCACCCCTGGCTAATTTTTTTTGATTTATTGTAGAGATGAGGTCTTGCCAAGTTGCCCAGGTGGGTCTCGAACTCGCGGGCTCAGGCAATTCACTCACCTTGGCCTCCCAAAGTGCGGGATTACAGGCTGAGCCACCGTGCCCGGCCTTATTTTATTTTTAATGTGTTGGACATCTTTCCCAGAATATTGGAGGTGCTGGAAATAAAAATAGTCCACCTATTAAGATGCAAAAAATGGTAATATAAGATAATTATAGATATAATGATAACATAATCACTTTTGTTTATTGAATTTCTGTAATATGCCCTGTACTATGTTTCTTATGAATCATCTCATTTAATTATCTTAAGTGAAAAAGCATAGGGTTAAATGTTTAGATTCTAGAGACAGATTTCTTGGGCTCAAATTCTGTCAGTTGCTCTGTTGGGAGCTCCACAGGGAGCTCCATGATTTGGGAAATTTAATCATTCATGCTATAAATTCTTTTTTTTTTTGAGTTGGAGTCTCACTCTATCGCCCAGACTGGAGTGCAGTGGCTGTTCCCGGCCACCGCAGCCTCGACCTGCTGGACTTTGGCGAACCTTCCACCTCAGCCTTCCAAGTAGCTGGAACTACAGGCACGTATTACCACGCCTGGCTAATTTTTTGATTTATTGTAGAGATGAGGTCTCACCAAGTTGCCCAGGCGAGTCTTGAACCCGCGGGCTCAAGCAATCCACTCACCTCGGCCTCCCAAAGTGTGGGGTTATAGACTGAGCCACCGAGCCTGGCTAATTTCTTTATCTGTAGAATTGAGGCAGTGATAATATCTTCATTATAGTATTCTTATAAGTATAAAATAAAGTAATTCATTTAATCATATAGAGCCATGCCTGGTGCATAGTGAGAGCCCAATTTTAAGCTATGATGATTAGCCCCTAAACAGTAGTATTATGTATGAGGGGGTGCCCCCAAAACCCCGAGTTTATTTATAACAAATTTTGTATTCTTAAATGTTTAAACTTTAGTCACTTTCAAAGTACTCTCCATTTAATGTAATACACCTACCGAGATGCTTTTTCCACTGCTTATGTTTTTGAACTCATTAATTTTGAAGGCTTAATTTAGTGCTTCTGCCATTTTTTGTTTCACTGCTTTCACATTGGCAAAATGTTTCCCTTTGAGGACTTTTTTCATCCAGGGAAACAAACAAAACATCTCTTGGGAGAGATGGGATGAATAGGGAGGATAGGGCATGGGATCATGCCATTTTTGGTCAAAAACTGCTGAACATTGGCCAGATTCGGTGTCTCAGCCTGTAATCCTAGTACTTTGGGAGGCTGAGGCGAGTAGATTACCTGAGCCCGTGCGTTCGAGATCAGCTGGGGCAACTTGGTGGTACCTCGTCTCTACAATAATAAATCAAAATAATTAGTCAGATGTGGTTGCGCGTGCCTGTAGTTCTGGTTACTTGGAAGGCTGAGGCAGCAGGATCACCAGAGCCCCGCAGGTCGACGCTGGGGTGGCCGTGAGCGTGCCACTGCACTCCAGCCTGGTTGACAGAGTGAGACTCAAAAACAAAACAAAGCAAAACTGCTGAACACCCAACGCAGGGTGGGCAGGTGCGTTATCATGGTGGAAGAACCAGTCACCTGCTTGCCAGAACTCCGGACATTTCTTCTGCAGATCGTAACGCAACCTTTTCTGAACTTACAGATAAAACTTTGGTTGACTGTTTGATCCGGAGAAACTAATTCAGAGTGTATGACAAAGGCCCACCCTCCAAAGATAATTCTGAGTTTTTTAGGGGAATCTCCCCTTGTATTACAGAAGCAGGCTCAGAAAGGTTGTCTCTTGCCCAAGAGTACACAGCCATGAGGGTGGAGCCAGGACTCCAATGAGGAGCTTCTACTCTGTTACACAACCCCTAAATGTATGCAATAAAATTAGTAAGAGGCTTGTCCAATTAACTCCTAAAATTATAAATTCATATAATTTTGGAAACATAGTCACTGCCCATATGTATTCACAAAATGTTGAATTCAGGAGTCCAAGTTTCCATTCCCAGCTCTGTGTCTTAGAGTGAACTTGACTGAGTTTTTTCATTATTTGCCATAAGCTCCCACAATGTCATAGGGTGAGGTAAAGAGCATATGAAATAAAATGATTTTAAATTTGAAGGAAGAAATATGACCAAGCTGAGGGCACTTGCTCTCAAACTTGGTGTGCATTGGAATTACCTGGCTCCACTCTTAGAGTTTCTAATTTTTTAACAAGTTTTCAGGTCATGTTAATTCTGCTGCTCCAGAGACCATACTTTGAGAATTACTGACCTATAGGAAGTAAATGAAAAGGAATTAATGTCCTTTTTTGAAAGTTAAAAAAGATTGCTGGACATAGTGGTTCCTGCTTGTAATCCCAGCACTTTGGAGGTAGAGGCGAGAGGATTGCCTGAGTCCAGGATTCGAGACCAGCCTGGGCAACACGGTGAGACCTTATCTCTACAATAAATAAAAAAATTAGCTGGGCGTGGTGGTACACACCTGTAGTTTCAGCTACTTGGAAAGCTGAAGCAAAAGGATTGCCTGAGCCCAGCAGGTTAAGACTGTGGTGGCAGTGAGTGTGCCACTGTACTCCAGGCTGGGTGGCAAAGTGAGACTATGACTCAAAAAAAAAAAAAAGAATTTGGTGGCCATTGGTTTGGGAAAACTCTTTCGAAATCTAGTTAGATGAATTAAGAATGCTAGAGGGGAAAAAAAAGAATGCTAGTTTGATTAGTTTAACAATTTTGATAGTGTAGTTAAAAAAAAAACTCAAATTACTATTATCCTTTGTTAAAATCCAAAATCTTCACCATATTATTAGTGTTCCACTTACAATATAAGTACGAGAAATGTTTTGCATTAAGAACTAGATTGTGTATTGCATAGTTTTCTATCACTGTAACAAAATCAATAACTTAAAATAGCCACCATCATTTTTTAATTACCTGTTAACGTTTCTGAGTTGACTAGGATGGCGAAATGGTTTTTACTTGCGGTCTCTTACGCAGTTGCTGCCAGGGCTGGAATTAGAGTCAGCTCAAAGGCCTCCTGATTCACATGTCTGGTTACTGGGCTGAGAAACTCGAAGAGTCAAGGGCTAAAAAGCTGGGGCTCTTCCAGCATTACTTTTCCAGCACTGTGGCCTCGTGGTAGCCATACTTCCTATGTGGTAACCCAGGGCCAGAAAGCAGACACTGAGCCCAGATGGAAGCTCTATCGCTGTTTATGCCCTAGCCTTGAAATCACACAGCATCTTTTCTGCCATACTTTATCAGTCAGAGTGGTCACAAAGGCCTGCCCAAGTTCAAAAAGAGAACAAAAACACTCTCTTAAAAAAGGACATTAAGGTTCTGGAAGAGCATGGAGAACTGGAAATATGGTGTGGCCATTTCTTGCAAAGTGCAGTCTGATAAGTGTCAGTAACAAATGGGGGATATGAGGGATACGTGGTTTTCTCTGAATGGCATGTTGGGCTCTAGGATTTCACAGGCCAGGTATTAAGACAGTGTCAGGAAGTGTGACTGCCTTGTGCAGAGAACTTCAGGGTCCCTGTATTTTCTCACCAAGTCCCCTCTTTACTTGTTCAGTGAATGTTGGGTGCTCACTAAGTGCCCAAGACTGTGCAAGCATGGGAATAGGCTGGCAAGCAAACCCATCATGACCTTGCTTTTAAAGAATTGCCTGACTGCTTGCTTGCTTTCTCTCTTTCTTCCTTTCTTCCTTTCTTTCTCCTCCTTCTTCTCCTCCTTCTCCTTCTTTTTTTCTCCTCTCTCTCTCCACAGAGAAAATTAGGCAGGTATTTTATTTCAAAGAATTTCTTCCCAAATAGTGTGGTTGAAACATGTCTTCCATTATTTTTCAGTCTTTTCCTTAGGTGGCTGTTTCTCCTACACTGACATAATTAGGATATCACATTATTGGGCACCATCCTGAGTTTTAAGTTCAATAAGAGCTGTATCAAAAAATACAAATTTAAATAGGAGTAATATCCTTAAAGATGTTTCTCCCCACTCATCAGATCTATTGTTCTTAGAATCCATTTTATTTGAGACCGGCAACTACACATGGTTTCTGTTGACACCTGAAACTTTTTTTTTTTTTCAGTCAGAGTCTCATTCTGTCATCCAGGCTGGAGACTGGAGTGCAGTGGCATGCCCATAGCCAGAACTACAAGCGTGCGCTACCATGCCCGGCTAATTTTTTCATTTATTGTAGAGACGAGGTCTCACCAAGTTGCCCAGGCTGGTCTTGAACCCCTGGGCTCAGACAGTCCTCTTGCCTTGGCCTCCCAAAGTACTGGGATTACAGACTTCAGCCACTGCGCCTAGCTGAAACTACTTTTTGATAGATAAATATGTGAAACTTTCAAATAATGGAGGAGAGACATGTGAACTATGAATAGGAAACATGGATAAAAGGGAATGAAAAATTGATAACAGCCGGGCTCGGTGGCTCAGCCTGTAATCTGGCGCCTTGGGAGGATGAGGTGAGTGGATTGCCTGAGCCCGTGGGTTCGAGACCCGCCTGGGCAACTTGGTGAGACCTCATCTCTACAATAAATCAAAAACTAGCTGGGCATGGTAGCGCGCACCTGTAGTTCCAGCTACTTGAAAGGCTGAGGCAGAAGGATCGCCAGAGCCCAGCAGGTCGAGGCTGCGGTGGCTGGGAGCGGCCACTGCACTCCAGTCTGGGTGACAGAGGGAGACTCCGACTCAAAAAAAAAAAAAAATTGATGACAGGCACTTCATTTTCTGGTTGAAATAAATATTTAGTGAAATAAAGCAAAATTAAAAAAATAGATACAGCATTTACATCCTGTTTAATGAATATTATAAATAGGTGCTCATACAGTTACCACCCTGGTAAAGAAATAGAACACTACAGAAGCCCTTGTGTGTCCCATCCGGATCACAAGCCCTGTGTCTTGCTAACCATCATCCTTATTTTTGTGGTAACTTTTCTTTTCTTTTCTTTTCTTTTTTTGAGTTGAAGTCTCACTCTGTCCCCCAGGCTGGAGTGCAGTGGGACGCTCACAGCCACTGCAGCCTTGACTTGCTGGACTCAGGTGATCCTTCTGCCTCAGCCTTCCAAGTAGCTGGAACTTCAGGCACAAGCCACCACACTCGGCTATCTTTTATTTTCTTTATGGAGTGTGTGGCTCTCTAATACTGTAGGTTTACCTCTTTTTGAACTGTTTGTAAATGGCATTGTGTGTATGTACGTACATGTGCACGCCGGCACCCTCACTGTTTGAGCACAGAATCATATAAGATCTATCCAGGCATGACCAACTCTAACATATGTGGGGCCTGGGACCGAAGTACAGACAAGACAGAGTCCTCATAGTCTATATATTTTCCCATCCTGGCTCTGTCCTGTACCACAAGGGGCCTTACCCACATGTGTTTAAATACTCATAACTGTTAGGGTACAGAGGGTGAGAGTGGATGGATGGGGAAGGGCGCAGCACCGCCAGAGCCAGTCTGCTGAAGGTGCGCGCTGGTAACCAGAGATCCGAGTAATACAAAGATTTGCAACACACACAGAGGTGAAAGAAGAAAACATTTATTTAAGAAAGGTTCACCTCCCACAGACAGGAAGCAGGCCTACACTCTAGATGAGTGTGGCCCCCTGAGCCCTGGCTTAAATCCTCTCCCTTAGAGGTGTTGCAATCAGGTAGATGGGACTGCCGTGACTTCCTTGTTGACTACTTGCAGATGTCTTGGAGATCCTGAGGGGGAGTCCTGGTCACCAGGCACTGAGTATACAATGGGTCGATACTGGTCATGCTTGAGAAATTTGAGGTTTTTAAAAAGACAAATTACAATACACCGGTACTGGTCATGCTTAAGGAGTCTGTGTTTCTGAAAAGACAAAGCCGGCAAAGTTAATTTTTACCTAGAGAATGTATTTCTCTCGGTCATAGCCTCTACTTTCTCATCATTGTGTTAGGGTTTAGGAACAAGATAAAAAGTGGATTTCTCCAGGACATAGCTTCTACTTTCTCATTATGTCAGGGTTTAAGAGCAAGATAAAAAAATGACTTCCTGTTCTCGGTCTGTCCTTTCAATAACACCTGCAGACGGGTGACCCCATGACCATTCCTTGGACTTAGGCAAGAACACACCAATGGTGCTGTCTGTTCTTGGAAGGACAAGCCTGAGGAGGCCTGTGAGGTCCTGAAAATGGGATCAGGTCTGTTTGGACAGGGAGTTCTAGGGAACTGGGTATTTGGAGTTTGGTCTAGATGGGAAACTCGGGGTCCTGATGGGCATGTCCCGTTGGCTGTATTCACTATTTGCCTCCGGGAGAAGGTCATAGCTGGAGGAACGCAGGGGTGAGAGGCTCCACAAGGTGTGGAGCTCTGGGCAGAGGTCCTGGTTAGGTGTCTCTAAGGGTGGTAGATACCACACCTATGTGTTCCTTGTAGTAGTAGTATCCCATTATGTGAATATATCCAGTCTTGTTGATGGGCATTTGTGTTGTATCTTTCTGTGAACATTCTTGTACATGTATGCTGCTGTACTTGTATATGAATTTCTCTATGTCAGCAGTTCTCAAAGTGTTGTCCACAGACTCCTAGGCTCCTCTGAAACCCTTTTAAGAGATGTCCAGGGTTAAAACTCTTTTCAAAATAGTGGTAAGACCTTATTTTTCTTTTTCACTGTGGTGATATTTACACTAGGTAGCTTCAACATCCAATCTTTGCTGGTTAGTTGTTATATTTTTTCCTGCTGTCTATCACAGTGTAAAAATTCCAGTTTTCCTTCAGAATGTTCTTGGTGAAGAAGTAACAATTACTAATTTTATTAAATCTTAACTTCTGAGTAAATATCATTTTAATATTCTGTGTGACAAAATAGCAATGACTTACAAAGTACTTCTGCATATGAGAGGGGATCCTAAAAACCCCAGAATTTATTTATAAAAAATTATGTACTTATTCTTACATGTTTGAACTTCAGTCATCTTTAAAAGTACTCTCCAGTTGATGCAATACACCTATCAAGATGCTTTTTCCATTTCTCAAAACCGTTTTTGAACTCGTCAATTTTGATGTCTTTTTATGCTTTTTCCATTTTTTGTTTCACCTCTTCCACATCAGCAAAACATTTCCCTTTGAGGGGTTTTTCATCTGGGGAAACAAACAAAAAAAAGTTGCTCAGGACAAGATTGGGTGAATAGGGAGTGTGGGACGTGGGGGTGGGTCATGCCATTTTTGTTCAAAAACTGCTGAACCCTCAGTGTGGTGTGGGCAGGTTTGCTCGTAAATCACTCATGAAATGGATAAATGCGTTGAAAAGAATCTCCAGAAAAAATTCATTGAAGAATGCAACCTCTCACCGTAACACTAGCTGGTACACTGATGCCCATGGGTTCCTAGGACACTGACCTGGTGGGGAAAGCCCGTACTACAAGGGGCCCACTGCCCTACGAAAGGTAATTCTGGGGCCTTTTTTGGGTCCTCTTTTGTATTTAATAAATTGATAATATATTTGCACTTAAATGCAACATCAAATTTTGTGCTTTTTTTTTTTTTTTTTTTGAGTTGGAGTCTCACTCTGTCGCCCAGACTGGAGTGCAGTGACCACTCCCGACCACCGCAGCCTCGACCTGCTGGGCTCCGGCGATCCTTCCGCCTCAGCCTTCCAAGTAGCTGGAACTACAGGCGCGCACTACCATGCCCAGCTAATTTTTTATTTATTGTAGAGATGTCTCGCCAAGTTGCCCAGGTGGGTCTCGAACCCGTGGGCTCAGGCAATCCACTCACCTCAGCCTCCCAAGGCGCGGGATTACAGGCTGAGCCACCGAACCCACCTCTGCTAGTAGATTCTTATTTATTTGGTCATTTTGACTGCTTTTTGTCAGATATTCTTGAGAACAGGGACAATATATTACATTTTTATCACTGATGCACAGGCTAGATACTTAGATATTCAATTATTGCTATGTCATATGTCTTCCCATTCAGTAAGGCCAAATAAAAACCATTCTGCTTTAAGACGACAACAACCAAAACTTATTGTTTAAATTTTAAGAAAATGCGTGGTGGAAATTGAAACTTGAATATTTCATACAACGCATGGCTTGATTTTTTTCTTTTACTAAATTCAAGTGGCCGGTCTTAAAACAGTTCATTTTAGACACAGCTTTCATGATATGTGATATTAAATGTGAATTTCTTTCACATCAATGATCTTTTTAAAAAAGTATCTTTTGTATGTATAACGACTTGTAACCATCTTGTAAAGAAATGAAAACATATCATCGCTGGGCTGGGTGGCTCAGCCTGTAATCCCATGCTTTGGGAGGCTGAGGTGAGTGAATTGCCTGAGCCTGCGAGTACGAGACCCGCCTGGGCAACTTGGCGAGACCTCATCTCTACAATAAATAAATCAAAAATTAGCCGGCTGTGGTAGCGTGCACCTGTAGTTACAGCTACTTGGAAGGCTGAGGCAGAAGGATCGCTGGAGCCCAGCAGGTTGAGACTGCGGTGGCCGGGAGCAGCCACTGCACTCCAGTGTGGGCGACGGAGTGAGACTCCAACTAAAAAAAAAAAAAAAAAAAGAAAACATATCATATTTGCTTTATAGCCTGAATCTTGTATCTATCAGTAGGACAGAGTACATTGATTACTATGATAGCTTACTATCTGAATTTTCTTTTATTAGGAAGAAACAAAAGTTTGCTAGTCAAAATAAGTATTGCTTTGCTTTTCCAACCCTCCCTCTCCTTGCAACTTTGGAATACTCTGAATCTGATTTTTAGATAGAGTACTTTTTATGTAACCAAGTAATTTTTCAAGTTTAGATTAATTTTAACTAAATTTGGCCAGGTGCACAGTAGCTCAGGCCTGTAATTCCAGCACTGTGGGATGCTAAGGTGGGGGGATTGCTTGAGCCCAGGAGTTTGAGACCAGACTGGGCAATATAGCAAGACATCCTTTCTACAAAAAAGAAAAAAAGTTAGCCAGACATGGTAGCATGAGCTTATAGTCTCACATACTGGGAGTCTGAGAAGGGAGGATCACCTGAGTTCAGGAGTTTGAGGCTTTGGTGAGCCATGATCGTTCACTATCTAGATGACAAGAGTGAGACCCCCCCCAACTCAAAAAAATGTTTTAACAAATTTTTCCATGACAAGGAATATTGGTTCCTTATAGGATTTTTATAAATTTATTTTTATGTGCTAATTTCTTTTTTAAAAAAGTAATGCTCTGAATTACTTGAAAAGGAGAAAGGAAATGAAACATTTAAGGGAGATTAGTGGAGGATATTTAAAACCTCATTATCAAGAGAAAGAACATAGGAAAGGGAGAAGTTGAGATTTCAGAGTCATGGTTTAAAGCAACATCTTTCTGAAGGACAAAAAGTTATTAAATGTTAATATTCTGGGCATCCCCCTCCGGTCCCCTCCCACTGTGGGAGCTTTTTCTGTCCTCTCCATAAATCCTGTTTAATAAAAATAAAAATAAAAAAAAGTTATGCTAGAAACACATGTATCCACAAGGGGGCATTATTGTAACATGGGCTGTGTTTGAGTACTGAGTGTCGATGAATTAGAAGAGACCTGACATCTTTGGGTCTTCCCAGATCCTTACTCCTTCCATTCACTGTCTTCTACCAACACTTCTACTCCCTACATTAATTTTCCATGGTCGTCTATCTTTTCTAGGTCCTTCTTTTTGATACAAGCTCCTCCTTGTGAGAGACTTTCTTCTACTTGAAAAATAATTGCACTGTGCTCCATCCTTTGTCCTTGAGACTTCTGTGTAGTTCTGAGTGTTTGACCCAGACTTAATACTAATCCTAAATCTAGGTGCATTCCCAGGTCCTTTGTAGTTTAGAAATAATCTAGTTGTTTCTTCACAGGTCAGGAGGCAGCAATGTTAATTTTACATCCTTGAAAGACCAAGGTCTAAGCTGGTAGGGAAGACCTTGATTTGCTTGTTGTCCTGGAGAATTAGAAAGCCATAGTCTTTTTAACATTACTTACATGATCAGTAAATGCCATGGTACAGATTTTTTTTTCTGGTTTACTTCATATTTCTTCCTCGGTTATCAAAGAAGGGAATAGGTATCTTTGCTCTGAAAAGCTGAGATTCATTAACATGTTCACATGTTTATATTAATTCCTTTATTTTATACCATGTAAATCCTCTTTTAGGCAATTTTATATATAAAACTATGGAGTAAAGATAATCTGATTGAATCACTGTCTTACTAAGCAAGTCATATCTCAAATACTTGGCAAATACTAATTATTAATGGCGTATGTTATTTTCTTTTTTTCTTTTTTCTTTTCTTTTATTTTTTTTTTGAGTTGGAGTCTCACAGTCGCCCAGACTGGAGTGCAGTGGCCGCTCCCGGCCACCGCAGCCTCGACCTGCTGGGCTCCGGCGATCCTTCCGCCTCAGCCTTCCAAGTAGCTGGAACTACAGGCGCACGCTACCATGCCCAGCTAATTTTTGATTTATTGTAGAGATGAGGTCTCGCCAAGTTGCCCAGG
>CAUYQG010198546.1:0-16637 GCA_963574415.1 Tarsius wallacei | reverse complement strand
TTTTTTTTTGAGTTGGAGTCCCACTCGATCGCCCAGACTGGAGTGCAGTGGCCGCTCCCGGCCACCGCAGCCTCGACCTGCTGGGCTCCGGCGATCCTTCCGCCTCAGCCTTCCGAGTAGCTGGAACTACAGGCGCGCGCTACCACACCCGGCGAATTTTTTTTTTTTTTATTTTTTATTGTAGAGATGAGGTCTCGCCAAGTTGCCCAGGCGGGTCTCGAACCCGCGGGCTCAGGCAATCCACTCACCTCAGCCTCCCAAAGGCGCGGGATTACAGGCTGAGCCACCGAGCCCGGCTTAACTTTATTTTTTTTTCAGTAAACTGGAAGAAAAGCAATCATAAAGTTCAGGAAAAAATAAAGAAGAAGGTAATAATGAGTTTGGAGATAAGCAAAGGAGGTTAAATTTCCAGAGTAAAAGAACAATATTTCTTCAATTGTATAATGTTATGTGCCTGGGGTGGATGCTAGATATATGTGTCAAGGCCACTGGGTCTTACCCTTGTCCTTACTTCACAGGGTGACTGTGTGTTCATGGGGTGCCCTTGGACTTCAGCCTTAGTTCCTGATTTGTGTTCTGACTAAATGGAGCTTAGCCCTCTCAACAGGGATCTCAACAACTTGCTTGGCCCTTCCCAGTCCAGAATTCTTAGAAACTACATCCTGATTCCAGATCTCTCACTACTAGCCAGTAAGCAATTTCAAACCAAATAGACCATGAGGATCCCTAATACCTTTCTGATTCCAACTATCATTACCATCTGAAGACTCTTGTTCTAACTACTTTTCCCACTGGATTCCTCTGGATAAAAGATCCAGATCAAGTCCTTTTTTCCCAAAGTGTAGTCTGAGTTGCTGAACCCACTCTATGGCCAGCTCTATAATCTGATGAATTATCAGCTCTGCAATCTGATGGTCTTGCCAGGACTGTCTTCGCATATCACTTGTCTTCCACTCCCATTGCTTATTTTCTGCTGAGCTTCCTGATGTGCCTTCGGGAACAGCCTGCCTAGCCTATGATATGCCAGACTTTTTGATACCCAATATGTTGGTTGCCTGGTTCCAGAGTCTTGGTATGCCAATCATTTCAAAGCAGGAAACTTTGCTCCTAACCCAAGAAAGATAGCTCTTTATCTTTGTGCATATAAACATCACATTAGAGGAAGAAAGAAATAAGAAGAAAGATAAAAAGGATAGAAATTTTAAAAATAAAATGTAAACAGACATATAGTAAACATATTTACTTATTTACTTCACAAGGGACTGAAATGGATATCTATGAATTTACACATGCGATTCTATAATCAACATAGAATCATAAAGAAAACATGTTAAGTCTCATGGAAGCTAACAAATTTTTATCAGCTTCCACAGGTAAGGGGATGTTTGATATATTATCATTTCCTCACAATTCATCCTTTGTTGCTGTCAAAAAGACCTAGTCAAAAAGAACTTTTTAAAATGTCCTCAATAATGTTATGTGAAAGGGTAGGATATTAAAATAGTGTGTGATATGCTTATAATTATGTTTAAATATATGTCTCCGCAGACAGGTCTAAGAGATGCAGGAAAAAAAGAAGATGAGCCAGTCACATTCAGTTCATTTTTTCAAACATCAATCAGATCTCCAAGGAATGGAATGAACAGGGGTGACAGAGAGACTAAGGTTGGTATTCCAGGAAGGTCCTACCATATACAAACTTGAGAAAGAAGAAAGCATAAGAGTAGGTACGGAAGATAAGATGTACCATCTTCACTCATCTGACCCTCCTAAGATTTGGGCTGTAAATTATTCAAGATGTCAGTTGAAAGAACAAATCTAAATGTTGGTATTTTTTTACCCTAGAATTGAAGTAGGAAGAGAATAGAGAAGCTGAAGGTGACAGGCAGGATCTTTAAGATGAAAAGTGGCTAAGTAGATTGAGTAGGAGGGCCAATACAATTCCATGGCATATAATGACTAAAAGACATTTAAGAAAAACACAATAATGACACACATTTTTAAAATTATTTGTATTATTGAAACATTTCTTCCTTTCTAGATATTCAGCAAGACTACTTATAATTTTGTGTGTGTTAGTGTATGTATCTGTGTTTGTGTTTGGATATACAGCAAAACAAATTTTGCATTAGAGTTGAAAAAATTAAGAGTAAAGTTTTCATGAGCAGAAATATGTAAACTAAGACTAAAGTAGCCATGAAAATGTTCCCTTGAATTTTCAGAAATATTGAAGAGGTCTTTGGACATTTCCAAGCCATGGAATCTGTGAGAGGAATTTAACCCAATTCAACCTAGATCTTGAGAAAAAGTGAAAACCCAGATTATTTGTAGGAAAGAGAGCTAGAGATATAATTGACTATGAAGATGTAACTGCAGATAGTATCTATCAGAATCTCTATCCATATTTATAAGTAGCATCATAAACACGATCTAGAATATCCTATCCAGTCAAGGTATACAAAGGATCACCTTATAACATTAATCAGAAATAATTCATTTAGTCTAAATTTACTGAATATTTACAACATGTCATTTACCATTCTAGGCATCAGTGATACAACAATTACCAGTGCTCTCAGGGAGAAGCATCAAAACGACATGGCATTCAAGCTCCTATCTCAAATAGGTAGCTGGTGTGATGGAAAGATAGCATGACTGAGATCAGGAAAACTAACTACCTACCCCAACTCTTTTCTAACTTGCTGTATTCCCTGGGTATATCATGTTATTTTTAGGCCTCAGCTTCTTCGTTTTTAAGACGAGATGCTTGAATGGATGATGTCTAAGTTTCCTTATCTAATACTACATTATATGTATCTTATTACTTGAGGCTTTGTAAATAAGATATCCATGTAAAATGTTTATTATTTCATTATTATAATACATGATCAAAATGAGTGCATGAGCACCAAAAAACCTTTAATCCAATTTTTAAGAAGCTACTGAAGACAATGCAACACACAATCTAAATAAATTTCTAGAAAATGAATTTTTAAGCCTCCACTGGCAACAACTGTTTGCAAGCAAAGCAAGAAGTTAGAAAACAAAAGGAAGGAAAAAATACTAGCATCGTTTAACCACTACAGTGAGCCACTACCTATGGTGGGTAAGCCAGTGAGGCAATACCTAACATTGTATATATATATATTTTTTTTAATCTCATTCTTACTACATCCTAAGACATAGAGTTTATTAAATACCTCTATGTAAGTATATGAAGAAACTAAGATAATAAACAAGTAGCTTATACAATCTTACACAGCTGGAGAAAAGACTTGAACCCAAATTTCTAACTCCACTCACCATGCTTCTTTCGCTATATCAAACAGCTTTCCATATGGAGAGGTTGTCCTAAATTTCCTTTGATATTGCTCTTCTGCACATTTCCTTCTGTTCCCTAACTCTTCCCAAGATGAGGAATGAAGGGCAAAACTCTTCCCAAGATGAGGAAAGAAGGACAAAATTGCAAAGACATGCTATTAAACAAGTGGTTATTCCATTTATTTGAGTATGAGTTGAAAAAATGAGATTTAAAATTCTAAGGAAAGCATTTACAGTGTTTCTTTAGAAGATCACAAGGAACAGAATCTTCCAATCTTACAAAAACTTGTTACAAAAACTAAACCTATCTTCACATACTGTGTGATGGCACATTTGTGACACAGCTGCCCTAAGGAACTCTTTTCCCACCTGGAGTTTTAATGGAGCTTCATACTGAATACATCCAACATGGAAAGTTATTTAGATCATATTTTTCTGCCACCCCCATTTCATTCTCCTAGGCAGGCTAAGAGTGGGGAAGAGAAATAACAGAGAAATTCTCTCTGATTTGAAATTTAAGAAAAATGAGCTGGCAGGAAGTGTCTGAATGTTTCATGGGTTAAAGAGACCAAGCTGGATTATCATCTTTTCATCTCTCTCAGAGGAAACCTTGACCTCTTGTGCCCTTATAACACATTCTGCAGTATTTTGTCATTACCACTGGGTATTAGGAGAAGGATAAGGCCCAATAAAAAAAAAGTACAGTCACAGAGTTTCAGAACCTTGGAGAGTGAAGATGAGGGCGGGAAGCTCACAAGGCAAGAACAATTGTAAGTAGAGAGATAAGGATAGATTAGGCCAAAAGAGAGAGAAGAAAACAAATTTGGAATAGAAAGAGAGTTAGATTGAAGGAAAGAAAAGAAAGCGAAGGAGGGCAGGAAAAAGAATAAGAATATTAGGTATTAAGACAAATATACTTGGCATCTTGAAATAATCGAATATCAAGAATTTTCATTAAATGTCTACTCTTATATGCTTTTTTTTCCTCAAAACAGATCATTCATTTATATTGCACACACTTCATGTTATGTCCTCATTTCTCTGCTGTTTCAGTAAGTTTCAGCTGGCTAAGAGCAAAGATACACTATTCAGCTATTATGCAAGCTAACATAAACAGTAAAAAATAAAAGTCAGTATTTTATCATTGTTCATGTTAAATCTTTACTGAAGCTTTTCAAATTTAGGAAAAAATTCAGATATGCATAGAAGTGCCAAAAAATCATGAACCACATGTATGTCCTCTCTATTGATGTTAGATAATTAAAAATTTCTGTATTTGATTCAGGTTTTTTTTTAAGTAAAGGATTACAAATATAGCTAAATTCTAACATATTATCCCTTCATACTAGTCTACATAGTCAGGAGACATTCTCTGGAAGTTAGTGTGCATCATTTCCCAGGCACTTTTGCCAGCCTTCAAACCTTCCCACACTACAGCTTTGGGCTGTCTAAATACAGCTGGACTCCAAGATAATAGAGGTAGATATAGGTGATCTGTCCATGCTACCCTCTCCTCTTGTTTTACAACCTTCATATTTAGTACAGCAGCTTAGGATGTCCCAATACCTCTTCCATTCAGCCCAGATTCAACATTTTAAAGAAAAGAATAATTATATTCAATTTGGTACTTTTTCTTAGTTACATACTTTGTTCTTACTGTTAAAAAATTTGTTTGAAAATTCCATTTGTCTCTTCAAGATATCTATGCATAGCTCTACTCTGATCTATTATGTGTTTGTAGATCTTAAGGTGTTTACTTTAACAGAAAACTCTTTTATTTTGCTTCTAAGTTATTTGTGTACTAATAGCACATCACAGTGCTTGATCCATTGTAGGAACTCAGTAGACATGTGGTGAATGAATTAATATTTGAACTACTTTGCATGAATGAGTAAATGAATCAGTCAATCAAAATCTATAGCCAATGCTCACAGAGCTAAAACCCATACTTAAGACTTCTCAAATCAACTGCACAATATTTTTCATTCTGCCAAAATAACTATCAAAACAGACTGAGAAGTCTAAATATATAGTTCACATTGTTGTTGGGATGTAAAGGGAAAAACAGATTTCCAGATTAAGAAGTTTGGTGTATTATTAATGATCTCTCATTCCATGTTTTATAATGTCTCAGATCACAGAAAAACATTTAGCTGAAATTCTACATTGGCTGGTGTCAAATAATTCTTGTATTTTTTTTTTAAGATTTTGGTTTTAGAAGTGAAACAAATGGATTTTGGAGAATGAATGCAGTAGATCATTACACAAGAGATCAGTCAGCATCTTTACCTCCGTGTTAAGATTACTGAGTGAATAGCTCAGATTTATAATAGCTGAATTTCATGCCAGCATAAAACCCACAACCTAACCTGAGTTATCATGAGACATTAGGAAGAAAGTATGGTGGTAATATATCCATCCACTTGCTACATAAACGGAATCACTGTGAGAAAGTTGGCTGAGCACCTTAATAACCTAATTCATAATGTCTTCAAAAAGCCACACAGTGATTTAGGGGAAATAATGAATGCCAGATAAAGATATATATAATTTAAGATATGTATGTATCATACATATTTCAGTCTTTAGACTTAAGCAGTATATTAGACTTGTCTAGAACTGTCCACTGAGAGATACAATGTTCTGATTTTTTTCTGCTGCTAAGACATTCTTTTACAGTTTCATTAAAGTTACTAAGTTTGAAAATGTACCCTCCTCAT
The DNA here is from genome assembly GCA_963574415.1 of Tarsius wallacei. Classification (NCBI taxonomy): domain Eukaryota; kingdom Metazoa; phylum Chordata; class Mammalia; order Primates; family Tarsiidae; genus Tarsius; species Tarsius wallacei. The sequence goes on along the minus strand of CAUYQG010198546.1, from coordinate 10,596 downwards.
ATTTTTTCAGAGAAATTTCTGGATATAATGAAATTACATTGTCTTTCAAAGCAGACAAACCAGTCCTATCACTTGCTAGCTACGTTGCCTTGGATATGTTTTTTGACTTCTCCAAGGTTGACTTTTATCAGTACGTAAAATTGCTTAATTGCATTGCAATGAAGACAAGGCAATATATTCACTACATATCCCAGCCTCCTCTGCAGTTAATTGGGAGAGTGTGACTGAATAGGTCAATAAAATGTTGGTATAAGGTAGATAAACCGTTTATCAGCCTGGTCCTGGTCCTTAAAACCTCCTATGTGTAATTCTTCATTCTTTTTCACATTTCTTTTTTACTTGCTAATCAGTTATCCAGTGGAAGACTCCATCCAAAGTCTTAAAAAGTGGTGGAGTCATGAATGGAAGAAATCTGTATTCTGAATGATTCTAATGAACAGAACTTACTTGTTCTGGCCACCATGACCCAGTCCTCACTGACCCATATTGGATTGTGATATGAATGAAAAATTTTACCGTGTTGAGTCACTAACATACTGTGATTCTTTGTTATGACAGATAGCCTACACTGACTAATACAAATACAAGTACCCATATTAGAGAGTTATTGAAGATTTTTATCAAGAAGGAATACTGGATTTTATCAAATTTTTTTCTGCGTCTCATGAGAGAATCATGCGGCTGTTGGTTTTATAGGTGTTAATGTGCTGTATTATGTTTATGGTCTTGTGAATGTTGAACCAGTTCTACCTCCAGGGAATGAAGCCTGCCTGGTCATGGTGGATGATCTTTGAAACGTGTTGTTGGATACAATTTGCTAGAATCTTGTTGAGATTTTTTATGTCTATGTTTATCAGGAAAATTGGCCTGTAATTCTCTTTTCCTACTTGGGTCTTTGCCAGTTTGGTGTATCAGGATGATATTAGCTTCATAAAATGAGCTAGGAAGAATTCATTCCTTCTTGATTGTCTAACATACCTTCAATAAGATTGATATCAGCTCTTCCTTGTGTGTCTTATAGAATTCAACTGGGAAGTCATCAGGTCTAGGGCTATTTTTGGCGAGGAGGTTTCTTATACTGGAATCAGTTTCCTGGATTGTTGTTGGCCTGTTTAGGGCTTCAATTTCTTCTTGTTTCAACCCTGGGAGGTTGTGTGATGACAAGAAACCCTTCAATTTATCTAGATTTTCTAGTTTATTTGCATATAGATGTTTATAGTAATCTCTGATAATCTTTTCAATATCTTCAGGGTCATCTGTGACATCTCTTTTTTTGTTTCTAATTCGGTTTAATTTAAGCTTCCGTTTCTCTCGGCTCTTTTTTTTTTTTTTTTTTTTTTTTTGGTAGATCTGGCTAGGGGCCTGTCAATCTTATTTATCCTTTCAAGCAACCAGCTTTTTGTCTTGTTGATCCTTTCTGTGATATTTTTGTCTTCTATATCCTGCAATTGTAACTTCATCTTAGTAATCTGGACTTTTCTATTGAAATTAGGATTTAATTGTTCTTGCCTTTCAGCTCCCTTAGGTTTGATGTTAGGTCATTTACTTGTGATCTTTCTATTTTCTTTATATGAGCTTGCAATGTTATGAACTTACCTCACAGTACTGTTTTGTTTTGTTTTGTTTTGTTTTGTTTGGTATCTTGGAGGTTTTGATATGATATGTCTTTGTTTTAATTTGTTTCTAGGAATCTTTTTATTTCTGTCTTGACTTCTGTATTGACCCAAAGGTCATTCTGCATCATGTTGTTTAGCATCCATGTCTTTGTGTATTTTGAGGGGTTCTTGTTGGTGGTGATATTTATTTTTGTTCCACTGTGATCTGAGAAGATGCTTAATATTATGTCAACCTTTTGAAATTTGTTCACAATTGTTTTATGCCTGAGAATGTGATTGATTTTGGAGTATATTTCATGTACTGATGAGTAGAATGTATACTCTGAAGTTATTGGGTGTATTGTTCTGTAAATGTCTATTAGGTCCAATTGGTTGAGTGTTGAGTTAAGGTTCTAAAGGATAACATATTAATACATGAAGTCAACAAACGTATGGAAAAGTGTTCAGCCTTATTAATAATCAAATAAACACAAATCAAAACTATAATAAGATACTACCTAATAGCAGTAAGAATGGCTATCATTAATAAGTCAAAAAACAACAGGTGCTGGTGCAGCTGTGAAGAAAAGGGGAAGCTTCTACACTGTTGGTGGGAATGTAAGGTGGTGTAACATCCTTGGAAAGCAGTGTGGTGATTTCTCAAAGAACTGGAAATTAAGCTTCCATACAATCCAGCAATCCCTCTCCTGGGAGTATACCAAGAGGAACATAAATTGCTTTACCTAAAAAACACATGCACACACATGTTTATACTCTAACCTTAACCCCTAACCCTAACCCTAACCCTAATTTACTACTTATGTAGTAAATCCTCACTTGTACCCCACAACTCTAAATTTTTTTAAAAAAGAGTTATTGGAGTATGAAATAAATTAATAATTACAAGAAACTTAGTACAGTTTAGTATAGCCGCAAGAACTTAGTATCAAGTTGGTTAGTCTTCATTTCTGCTCAGCAGGGCAGTGCAAACATATCTAGTCTTCACACTTCAACATTTACATTTGACTCTTGCAATCATATGTAAAAGAATGAATACTTTCTAGAAATAGTGGCTCACTTTACAACAATAATGTGTAGTTGTTTCTTAAAATATATTTTTTATTGTTGAAATTACCATTTATTTTCATCTTTTCATCCAACTCTTTTTGACATATACAGATAAACAATTTGAAATACAGTTTGGAGAACTATTGTGATTCAGAATGTCACTTGAATTTATGCCATAAAATGCAAACTACAACTGAAAGTTCTTTCTGGGTACATTAGAAGGAAGGTATGATTCTCAGATATTTTGTATAACTGTGACAAAGGAGACATGTGACATCCATGTAACCATTGCTCTCCAGTACCTATGGAAAATGGATGGTATAGCAAAATGCCTCTTAACAATTTAATTCTGATTTTAAAATGCGCAAAGTAAATTCAATATAAGTCAGAATGCTTTGGTCTATTTTTTTAAATTTCTCTTTAGCAAAATCCAATTTAAAAATAAAACAAGCAGTGATGAAGTGGAGCCATTGATCTAAGCTGAGGGAATTTATGGTCTGAAACGCCCTGAAGTTTATTTTGAATTACCTTGGGTACATTTCACATTTGAAATGAGCATCTGAGGAGTTTTATATATACATATATTTGGTGGCTTGTTATCAAGTCAGCTCTTCTTTCTAGAGGATTATTTGCAAAAGCTTTACAGTTATGACCCCTATGTTTAGAACAGAAATGTTCCTAAAAATGTGGCTGCACCTTCAAAATCCTAGTATCAATGTCACTTTGCCATTGGGTCCCATAGTCTAAGTCTTGCTTTTATTGAATGTTTACTGGGAACCTACCTTGCTGAGTATTTTGCATATCTGTGTTATTCATTTATCATGACAATCCTATGAGGCAGAGCATCAATCACTGTGTTGCACATGAGATAACCAAGACTTAAAGAGATTCAGTGACTGCTTTGACTCTAAAGCCCATGAACTTTCTTATCCAAATGAGACTTGCCAATACTGAGCACACAGGTTATATATCAGCTATAGTACCAATGTAAAATTGCCCATTCTTTCTAGTGTGTAATCAATGGGGTATGTTGTTTGTCTGTGTGTCTGTGTTCCTATCTGTCAATCTCTTTTCCTCCCCTTTATTTCCTCTACACATGACAGTGTATGGTATGTATGTACTTTTATTATGTGTGTGTGGTAAGAAAACACCTTTCTGCTTCGTGGAGATTGGATTATTAACTTAGAACAAACTCCAACACTTCCCACAGCACAGGAAACTTTATCCCAGTCTCTTGTTTATTTCCACTCAGCCACTTATTCTTACCAAGCCACTTCTGATTGTCTGTCCTTGGAGAGATGCTCTGGTCTCCACACAAGACCCTTGCTCTGTTCCTGCTCTCATTCTCCTTAGGTAACACCTGAGGCAATGGTGTAGATGCTACAACTCAAAATATGTACAGTTGCTTAAAAATTCCAAAATCTTTAGCCACCATGTTAATATTGCATATTGAATGGAGTCACAATTAAAGTCAGTGGTTTAACACAAGATCTAAAAATTTAAGTGTTGCCTTGATATCTTTGAGCCTCACAGGGCCCCAAAGACCTAACCATGAGTTTTCTCACTCTCCCCACCCATAGGGAAGGGCTCCTCACCTGGTTGTTAGACCTATCAGCCAGACCAGCCACATTCTTCTTGGACTTCAGCAGAAAGAGTTTCAGTTCCCTTCTGGTTTGTTTGTGAAATTATTCAAAGAATTCAATCTCATCCTCCTGCAAGAATCAGGGTGCATCCCACACTACTGTTATTACAAAGTCTCTCTCTCTGATAGCCCCTTGGTTTTCCCAGTGTGGCCCTGCATGGCATGTAATGTCTTCCCTCAGGCAGTGAGTGTGACTCATAAACTGCTGCCCATCCCATCTGGCCAGTGTTGGGTATCACATGTTCAGTCATCTCATATTATTTATGGAAGAATCCTCCTTCGCCAATAGGATAAACAGAAGATGAACAGAACAGTAGTTTTTAGCATTTAGATTTCATGAGCACATTAAAAACAAAAACCTACAATTTGCTATGTATAGGACCTAATCTCAGAATAAAGAAGAGTTCTTTACATTGAATAATTAACTTGAACAATTATATTTAATCCGATGGAAAACTCACTACACTGTCTTTATTTTCTCATTGTGCTGCACGTTGGTAAAAGCTTCAGAATAGATTGACACGATCTGTGGACAGATGCGTGGGAAACACTGAATCATGTTTCTAGAGTTTTCCACTATGACTGGAAACAAACTGACTTTCTGTTGCTCGTGTCCACACCTGCATAAGACATCGTCCCAACAGCTGCTAAGATTTGGTAAAACATACAACGTAATATTTAGGCTATTATCAGTGCCAAATTAAATTATCAGTCAATCTGAGAGTCCTGCCCATGACCTGTGGCTATAATCGTCAAACCATTGATTATTTTACTTTTTATTGATATTGCCTTAAACTTACTCCCTGTGAAGATTTCCGTATCTATTTCATTCATGTGACATTTAGACCTTAATAAAGTCTTTGGCACATAATCAAGCATCTCATGAGGGTGTAGGTGAGGTGTAGGTTTTAAAATGTTCATGGAAACCATCTAACACAATTATGCATTGGAAAATTATATAACCATTAAAAAGAACAAGGTAGAGCTATATGTGTTAATAAGGAAAGAAAGGTATTATAGAAAGGCTGTAAACGGAGGAACAGAATGTATAGTATGTCTCAACTATATAAGAGAAAAGGGAGATTATATATAAATGTGCAGACTGTAGATACATAAAAATCCTCTGGAAGAATAAACAAGAAATGGTTAAAATACTCATTCAAACAATGGACAACTGACTGTCAAGTAAGGCCTTACTTACAAGTGCCTTGTGGTGCAACCAGTCAGTGGTACTGATTAAACAATCTTCGAGTAGTTGAGATTTTAGATTTATGGAATAGCAAAGTTTGCATTTTCTTATAAAAGTATAAAAGCTTAAAACAGATTTTTACCTTAAAAGAAGTCCATCCAACACCCCAAAGACCTAGGATAATAAAGGAAGCTCTGGATAAGGTCTATGTTCTTATGGAAAAGGAGGTTTTGATCTTCTTTAATACTAACTGCAAAGCTCAAACTTACAGAATATTTACATGAAAAATAACTCAGAGGAAAATATCACCATGGTATATGCACAATATCTGAATTTATGTAGCATCACAACAAATATACCCTACAAGGTAAATTGTACTGCATCATGTAATTCTTAATTATTTTAATAAAATAATATGCTTTTCTTATGACTATTCATTTAAATATTGAAGACTGTCAACATAGAATTTAAAAGTAGTTTTCACTAAATAGTTAATGCTGAACAGATCTTCTGAAAGTACAAGTTCAACTACTTAAGGGTAATCTGGATTCATGATAGCACAATCATATCATCCAGATAAATTGGGCATTCTCAGTCATGGATAATTTAGTGTTATTACAGAGGCCATACTTGTAGTTTTCTCTTTAGTAAAAAGTAGCTTAACACTTCTTCTGGGCATCAATTGATTTATAACAAATCTCTCCAAACTTCTTGAAGTAAAATAATATTTAGCTGGACACATGCCTATAGTCCTAGCTAACCAGAGGCTCAGGTGGGAGGATTGCTTGAGCCCAGGAGTTCGGTACAACCTGGGAAACATAGAAAGACTCCATCTCTAAACAATAACAATAAAAATACAGAAAAAATAAACCCCACCATTTTGTTATTATCACAGATTCTATGGTTCAGGACAGAAAACAGTAAGGATGACTTGTCTCAGCTTCATGACATTTAGGGCTGCAATCTTCTGGAACAGGGGTCAGTAAACTTTGTCTTCAGAGGGCCAGTGAGTAAATAGTTTAGGCTTTGTGGGCCATAGACAGCCTCTGTTGCATATTTATTATTTTTTTACAATGCTTTAAAATGTAAAAAGTTTATTTTAGCTCATGAGTAGCACGCAAACAGGCAGCAGGCCAGATTTGGTCCACAGGCTGAAACTTGCCAGCTCCTGATCTAGGGACTTTGTCATTTTATGCCTAGTATCAAGACTGGGTTGATTTAAAGACCAGGCTCAACTTACCTTGTTGGAAACAAGGTAAAATATTGTGATGCTACACTGTTGACCAAAATATCTATACATAACTTTTCCACATGGTGTGGGGTTCTCAGCTAGGTTCTGAGAGATTGTGTCCCAAGAAAGAACATTTCAAAAGGAAGTTCTCCAAGGGAATAGGTGAAAATTGCATGGGTTCTCACCTAGCTCCAGAAGCCACACATTATTTATTCCACTACATTCTATTCATAACACGTGAGTCACGAATGTCAACCAAAATTCCAAGGAGGAAGAATTAGTCTCCACTTCTTCATGAGAGAGCGGCAAGTTCACATTGCCTAAGACTATGTGATACAGGAGATCTTTTCGTGGCCAATTTTGAAAAAAGACAATCTGCCAGAGCCCTTCTATGATTTACTAGGTGTAGATGTATATAAAAATATTCATATATCAGTACTTGAAGGCAAGGCGACTGTACCATCTTATAATGCCCTTATGTATTTAACTCACTGCCGACATTCCCCTACATGATTATGTTCCTACTTACTAAATTTGTCAACTCAAATCTTTTCAGGATATCACCTATATATATATATTTATTTATTTTTTAGTGTTCTGTATTAATCAGAAGCACCCCAAAGAAGAAAAAATTTTAAAAAAGAAACATGAATCTGGAGAAGTTATGACCTCTGGCTAAAATTGCTATCCCTCTCATATTTGGCTTTCACTAGCATCTTTCCTCTACAGTCCTAGGGAATTGTTAATATCTTCAAGTCATACAAAGTATCTTTTCAAGTCTATGTAACTTATGTTGTGTGCAGCAATACAGGCTCACTTTTTCCAGTGGGCAGTTAGGTACAGCTCAGCCACTCAGTTTTATAGAGACATTTTTAAAATTTGGAACATAAATTAAATTAAATATTTATGCCAGAGCTGCCAAAGCAAAGACAAATAGCTATGGCAAACAATTCTCTTAATAAAATAATAAAATTCAATCACTATAATGCAAACCATTGTCAAAAGGGTAAATGCAAGTTAACTTTCAAAAAACTTTTGCTTCCATGATCCATGAAATTAATAACTCATGTCATGAACACTGAAAATTGAGTGCATCTTAATATTCTTTGTTACTCCTTTGTAGTCTTGCAAGTTTTTTTTTTAATTTAATGTCCATCTTTTGAGCAAGGGGTCCTTTCAGAGTTAAAATATAATTATATTTTCTCATCTAATTAAAATGTCAATCAGTTATTCTGGCATATAAAATATAATGGCTGTTACCCAAGTTTTCTCTTCATTTAGATTCTGATTATTTTACCATGTCACTCAAAAATCTATGCTTTGCAACTCGTCCAAGATTTTTTCCCTTCATTAGCATAAAACATCTTAGAGTCCTGCTGGTAGCACTTTATCTAGTGCAGGAAATGATTTGGATAATAAACAGCTGGAAACCAAAATGTTATGTACTGGCAGGGAAAAAACAGATTAACAATTATACAAAATGAATATAAGCTTCCTTTCTCTACCATTCCTTGTAATTTTATATATTGAGTTTTAGAATTGAAAACAAAAAAAGTTTCAGAAAAGTTTACTGGAAGATTGTCTATTAGACTTTCTTTTTCCTTGCTCTCCTTTATTATTATTATTATTTTTTTAGCCACCATTTCAATTTTCTCCTTTCCTTTACTCTCTCCTCATTGTCTAGTCTCTCTATGAAATGTGATGGCTGAACCCAAACCTTTTCCGGCTTTAATATTTCTGATTTTCATTAACTTTTTAATGCATTTTAGATGTTCCAAGGTAGCAAATATGTTTTAAAAAATAGGCATGAAGTTTGCATTTTCATTTTTCCCCCTTTACTCATAACAATCTTTTCTTCCGTTCTCTTATTTCTGTGCCATTTTGCCCCCTTCACTTTCTGTCAAGCTACAAACACAAGTTTCTTTTTTACATAGCTTAATTAGATTTTAAATCATCTGAATCATTTTTCTTGGCATTTCTTTTCAGGCCATTCTCTATTCAGGGGAGAAAACAAAAGGCACACAAAGAAAATATTTGTATATTTAAGGTCTCACATCCTGAAGTTCCTGTGTTTAGCTCTTCTGAAAATGACACCTTTCCTTTGGAGGAGACTACCATCTGAAAGGAAAACAACAACCTACCTGCTGTGTAATTGCTAAGCTATTACAGTGATTTAAAATGAACAGGAAAATTGACAAGTCCTCAACTGCTAGCCAGGGTTAAACATTTGACATTTAAATGAAAAAGCATACAGCCAAAACTGAATGGTGATGAAACCAGGTGGTCTCTAATCCACAGGATTCTCCTAACTGCTCATGGGCAATTGAACCCCAAGAGTTATCACCCCTAACTTATGAAAATATATTATTGAATGAGGTTTAAGCAAAAAAAAATAAAGCACCAGGACCATAAATATTTTATTAATATTAGGAAAAAATTACTCCTTATATGAGCAGTATAAAATAGCCAACAAATTCATTTAAATTACTCTTCCACAATATTTATGATGAAAAGTTTCAGTTTCACACTGGGTGGACTGTGGTCTAGAAATATGATATGATACAGTGATACCTCATGAAAGAAAAAAATAAGTGTACTGCTTCTCCTCTGAAGCCTGTGATTTGGAACGGCACTTGTTTGGGAGAACAGCTGTTACCTGAGATGAATGCCAATGTACCAGTACTTTTTGTCTCAAGATATTTAAAGAGTGGCTGTCCCTCTTTTGTTAATTCCACCTCTGCATTGGCACACACACACTTGGAGGTAAAGCACTGAACAGACGTCTCAGTGTGCTGTATTCTGGTTCATGGACATTTTGTGTAGTCTTACTGACCTCAAGACTGGGCTCCTTGCATCCAATAGGAATATTCAAGGAATAAGGCATTAGAGTGTAGACCAATTTGGCCAGAAGACTTAGTTAAGACTCACTCAAAATTTTCAAAATGAAAACCATTTAGCTATAAAGAAGCCAGACATACTCTGTTCAGAATAGCCCTGAGACTCGGGTCAATTCCAAGAGAATTTAACAAGAACTCTTATGTCTGAATAGTTTCCAAATCAAATCCTCCAGCCACAGTGTGCAAACTACAAACGCCTGTCTTTCTTAATAAAAATGAATGCCATTCCTATCTGACATGAATCCAGTGGCTGATAAGTATGAAATTAATTACTCCATTAAGTTTTCCTTTAAGAAGACAATTTCAATAAAATAAGTACTTCTTGATTTTCCACTTCCAAATCTTTTATTTATCCAGCCTCCTCCTGAAAGCTAATATTCAGCAAATCCTCTCATCTACTCTATCTTCTTTATCAAAAATGAGCTAATTGGATTAAATAGTTACTTCAGTGCTTTTGAAAGACAAATGGACCAGTAAACATAAATACAGCCAAGAATTTGAACTTGAATAAAAATTTGATACTTTACTCAAATTGTATGCAACCCTTAAAGTCTTCACAACTTCACTGGGTACATAAACAGATTAACATAAGGATTATCATATAGTAAGCACTCCAAAGATATGCTCTAACTTAATTTTTTTAGTTGAAGCATTCCATTATCTGACAGTTTATACATTTATAATTTAAGCTTCCTTGAGATTTTATGAGAAGAAATTAAAATAATTTTTACCTGAAAATATACTGCTTATCTCTTTAAATAGTGTTTAGTCTTCCCCAAGCCCTCCAGCTTCCTAGTACGGAAACTTGAAGCAGACTACTCTTTTTTTTTTTTTTTTTTTATATATTTTATTTTATTTTTTTATGTTATTGTGGGGTACAGTTAGGGGTTAGGCATACAAAAATATTTCGTTCAGGTACCCTTGTTGATAAGAGGTGTCTCCCCATCCTCAGATAGATACCCACCACCATTAAT
>CAUYQG010198540.1:0-21243 GCA_963574415.1 Tarsius wallacei | reverse complement strand
GGAGGCTGAGGTGAGTGGATTGCCTGAGCCCGTGGGTTCGAGACCCGCCTGGGCAACTTGGCGAGACCTCATCTCTACAATAAATCAAAAATTAGCTGGGCGTGGTAGCGCGTGCCTGTAGTTCCAACTACTTGGAAGGCCGAGGTGGAAGGATCGCCGGAGCCCAGCAGGTCGAGGCTGCGGTGGCCAGGAGCGGCCACTGCACTCCAGTCTGGGCGACAGAGTGAGACTCCAACTCAAAAAATAATAAATAAATAAATAAATAAATAAATAAATAAATTCTAATTCCATTCAGGTTGCTGAGAAATTCATGATTTTGTTCTTCTTTATGGCTGCGTAATAGTCCATTGTGTATATGCACTGGGAATATACCCGGAATAACTCAAATCACTCTGTAAAAAAGATACCTGCACACGTACGTTTATCGCAGCATTGTTCACAATAGCAAGAACATGGAACCAACTGTGCTGCCCATCAAAAGAGGACTAGATAATAAATAAAAGCAATATTAAAAGAGAAAGTGGTTGTTCACATTTTTAAAAGACCCTTTATGTTATCAGTGAATGATCATCAAATTCTTCTATATAACTATTAAGCATGGTACAAATTTGTAAAAGCCAACCTCATATCATCTCAACAGGTTTGGAATAGATTTGTTTTCCTTCCCCAAATAAGTATATTGAATATGATGAAGGGCTATGAGCTCTCATGATCTTGAAATAATTATGGGATTATGGCAACTAAGTATGATTTCTCCATCAGAAAAAAGTTGATAGTATAACAGGATGGAAGAGATTTCACATATTCAATTTTTATTACTTTGCTGGTGCATAGAAGTAGATACAAAATTGCCCTGAATAGTTAATAACAAAAATATACTTTTCAATTTAGGAATAATCTATATGATATTTTTATTCAACTATGTATGTTGGATTTGACTTGGATAAAAATTGTAAAAGTTACTAAAAATGCTTTTCCACATTTCCCTCTAAATATGAAAATTGTTAATAAGCAATGTTCATAATTTAAAGAAACCAACCTGGATTGGTCATTTAATATTTTGATTATAACTAGTACAAAATATTTCAAGTTGTTACAGTCTTCCATTGTTCTATTGCCTTGTGGTTTCATCTTACAGAATTTGGAAATAATAAAGGTTGAAAAGCAGAGGGTAACTGGCTAAAAAATTTTACATACAGAAGGGTAGCTGCATCCTACAGATAAATTCTATGCTATTTTATGTGCAAAAGTATTATTTAACTATTCTAGTAATATTACCTTAAAAGAATCAGTCAAAACTAACATGATAGTGCCTGATCTCTATATGTTTTTATTATACAAGCCGTACCTCATTTTATTGTGCTTTGCAGATATCATGTTTTTTGAAAATTGAAGATTGTTAATAACCCCGTGTTGAACAAGTCTATTGGCATAATTTTATCCAACAACATGTGCTTACTTCAAGTCTCTGTTTCACATTTTGTCAATTCTCATAATATTTTAAAATTTTTCATCATTAATATATCTGGTATGATGATCTCTGATGAATGGTCTTTGATGCTACTATTGTAATTTTGGGGGTACATCATGAACTGCACACATATAAGATGATGAACTTAATCAATGAATGTTGTGTATGTTTTGACTGTTCCACTGGCCAGCTGTTCCCCATCTGTCTCTTTCTCTGTGGGCCTCCCTATTTCCTAAGAAGCTATAATATTGCAAGTAAGTCAATTAATAAGACTACAATGGCTTTAACTGTTTAAGTGAAAAAAGAGTCACATGTTTCTCACTTTAAATAAAAAACTAGACATGATTAAACTTAGTGAGGAAAGCTTGTTGAAAACTGAGCTAGACTGAAAATTAGACTTCTTATACCAAACAGTCAAGTTGTGAATGCAAATAAAAAGTTCTTGAAGGAAAGTAAAAGTGCTATTCTAGTGAACACATGAATAACAAGAAAACAAATAGCCTTATTACTAATAGTTTGAGAGGCCTAAACAGAAGATCAAACTTGCCACAACATTTCCTTGAACAAAAGCCTAATCCAGAGTCAGACCCTAACCCTCTTCAATTCTGTGAAAGCTGAGAAAGGCAAGGAAGCTGCAGAGGGGAAGTTGGAAGCTAACAGAGGTTAGTGCATGAAGATTAAGGCAAGAAGCCATAAAAGTGCAAGGTGAAGCAGCAAATGCTGATAGAGAAGTTGCAGCAAGTAACCTAGAAGATCTAGCAGAGATAGTTAATGAAGGTGACTACACTAAACAACAGATTTTAAATATACAGTTGACCTTTGAACCACATGGGTTTAGACAATGGAGGTCCACTTACCTAGGGATTTCCTTCTGCCTCTGCCACCCCCAAGACAGCAAGAGCAACTCTTCCTCTTCCTTCTCCTTCTCCCCTACTCAGTGAGAGGATGACAAGGATGAAGACCTTTATGATGATCTACTTCCACTCAATGAATAGTAAATATATTTTCTCTAATAATTTTCAAGATAATATGCTTTTTCTCAAGCTTACTTGACTGCAAGAATACAGTATATAATACATATGATACACAAAATATGCATTAATCTGCTATTTATGTTATCAGTAAAGCTTCTGGTCAACAGTAGATTATTAGTAATTAAGATTTGGGGGAGTCAAAAGGTATATATATGGATTTCTTACTGCACAGAGGTTGGTCACCCTTACACTTACATTTTTCAAAGATCAATTGTTGATAAAACAGCCTTCTATTGGCAGAAGATACCATGTAGGACTCTCATAGCTAGAGAGGAAAAGTCAATGCCTGGCTTTGAATTTAAAAAAAAAACAAAACTAGGCTGACTCTTTTTTAGTTGGAGCCAATGATCATGTGCTATTCTGAAAGCACTTAAATATACTAAATCTACTCTGCCTGTTCTCTATAAATGGAACAACAAAGCTTAGGATGACAGCTCATCTGTTTACAGCATGATTTACTGAGTACTTTGGCCCATGCTGACATGTACTGCTCAGAAAAAGATTCCTTTCAAAATATTGCTGCTCGTTGGCAATGTACCCAGTCACTCATGAGCTCTGATGGAGATGTACAAGAAGATTTATGTTGTCTTCATGCCTGCCAACACAACAATTATTCTGCAGTCCGAGGATCAAGGAGTAATTGTGATATTCAAGTTTTAATATTTAAGAAATACATTTTATAAGGTTGTAGTGATTTCTGTGATGGATCTGGGCAAAGTAAATTGAAAGCCTTCTGAAAAGGATTCACCATTCTAGATGTCATTAAGAACATTTGTGATTCATGGGAGGTCAAAATATCAACATTAACAGTAATTTGGAAGAAGCAGATTTCAACTCTCATGAATTAATTTGAGAGTTTCAGTGGTGAAATTACCTGCATATATAGAAATAGCAAGAGAACTAGAATTAGAAGTAGAGCCTGAAGATGCTATCAAATTGCTGCAATCTCACAATAAAATTTGAATGAATGATGAGTTGTTTCTTATGGATGAGCAATGGAAGTGGTTTCTTGAGATGGAATCTACTCCTGGTGAAGATGCTGTGAACATTGTTGAAACTACAAGAAAGAACTTAAACAGTTGATAAAGCAGTGGTAGGATGTAAGAAGTTCTAATGTATGGGCAAAATGCTGTCAAACAGCATCACTGGCTAAAGAGAAAACTTTCATGAAAGGAAGAGTCAATCAATGTGACAAATTCCATTGTTGCCTTATTTTAAGAAATTGCCATAGCCACACCAACCTTCAGCCAACACCACCTTGATTAGTCAGTAGCACTGATCCAGAACCATCTAGAATGATAAATACTTTTCAGAAATTTTTCAATTTAATTTGCATAAGTACTACATTGAGGCGAGACCCCTCACCAGCAAAAAGATTATGACTCACTGAAGGTTTAGATGATTGTTGTCATTTTTTAGCGATGAAATACTTTAGAGTTAAGGTATATATGTTACTTTTTACATATAATACTATCACACACTTTGTAGATGACAGTGTATTGTAAACATTAATTGCATATGCATTGGGAAACCAAGAAATTCATATAACACACTTTATCGCAATATTTGCTTTATTGTGGTTGTCTGTAATTGAACTTGCAGTATTTTTGAGGCTTGCTTGTTGAAAATCAAGAGATATTTGAAATAGTTGAAAGTATCACTAGAACAGAATGCCTATGGTAACAATTAAGATGAATGACAGAACTCCACATGTCAGAGTTCTTTGTTTCTAATTAGGGTCATAGAATCTTTCTCACTATCTCCACTCAGGCTTTCTTCCTTATCCAGCATTTGAAAATCTAAGAGTAAGAAACAAACATACAAGGTCAACTATCACAGTCTATACTTCTATGGCAATTATTTTCTTGTAAAATTTATAACTTCTGTAAAGAATCACAAATAGGTGAACATTAATATCATGGATATCTAGCATCATTCAAGACTAGATGTTAACAGCTATGAAAACTTACTCAAAGTATAATATGGGAGAACATAAGAGTTTTACACTCAGACAATATCCTAATTCCATTCATTTATGAATAGCACACGAGAGTATGGTTATAATAATTAGCATTAGTTGAGTGCCTGTTGTGTCTTAGAACAATTATTTGAATGTGCTGAGAGTTAATTCCTTCAACTGCAAAATAGAGGTAATATCTAACTCACATCTTTGATGTGAATGTGCTTACATTAAGTACCTGATACACACTAGAGTTCAAAAAAGTTCATTTTTTCTCCTGCTTTTATTTTAAAATGATGTAACAGCTTATCAATACATGTTTATTTATTCTAGCTATATATTCAATGTAAAATCATATTCTTATAATTTATATTTTGACATTTAATTTAGGCATAGAAGGCTAGAACCCCTCCCTCCCTCCCTTCCTTCTTTCCTCCCTTCCTTCCTCTTTTCTCTCTTTTGTCCCTTTATAGTTATTATTTCCACTATCTAGATTACCTTACATCATAGTCAAAAAGGTATAAGAAACCTTTTTATATATAACTATAAAATTTTTTAAATAATCTGTTTTGCTTTCACATTAATTCATTTAAGTACCTCATATGTAACATTTACTAGATCAGCTCATGAGGCTAAAAGATTAAACTAAGATTTACATCTTTAAGAAGTATAGGGTTCAGTGATAAAGTCAGGAAACCATCTACCACAACATACTGTGATAAGAAGACTAGGATTATGCACAGCATGTAAAGGAAACAGGGCATGAGGAGGAGTATGAGGTGGCAATGAATGTCTAATGACATGGGGAAGAGTGATCAAAGAAGCCTTCTTCTTAAAGGAGGAGAAATTTGAGATAAGTTTTGCCAAATAAACATCAGTAAGTTAAATCAAGAAAAAGAAAATAGATAGTTGAGAAAGTGTGAACAGTGTTTATGAAAACATGGGAGTGTGCAGCAACAAGATACTTCTTCCAGAAAGATTTCTGTGGCAGACTGTATTTTTTAAAATATCTGTCACAGTGTTTCCAGATCCACATGCTTTTCACAACCTGACCTTTCCCCATCAAGAAGTGGAGTCTATGTTCTCTCTTTATTAATGAGGGAACTGCCTCATTAACGAAGTATGACAGACCTGACACTATGTGACTTCTGAGTCTACATCATGAAAGGTGATGCATCTTCCTCCATTTCTCTTTTGATGCAAGTGTTTTTGGAGTCCTGAGCCACCATGTAAGACATTCAGCCTCCGTGAAGCTTCCATGATGCTGCAAACAAGTAGTGTTGGGAGAGAGGCACGAGGAACCCCCAGCTGGTCCAACTCCAAGCTGCTCAGGACTTCCCATTCCCAACACTTGAGTGAGGAAGCCTTTGAGATGACATCCAACCATAGACACTGAAATAACTAAAACTTCATGAGAAATCCAGAACAGAAACTACATACCTGAGTCAGTCAATGACACTCAGAGCCATGATTTAGTATTTAGTAGTAGGTAACTATTACAATTTACTTGGCTAACTTTCCCTCTTTTGTCTAGATGAAGAATGCTTTCTAACCTTATATTTATTTTACAGAATTCTTTAGTAGTTCATAATTTCCAGGATGGCAGGTCCCTATCATGATCACAGTTGCCTAGCACAATGCTTCACACATGGTATATGTTCAATATATAAATATTTAACTAATGCTTAAATGAATGAAATAGCATTACATGTTTAGAGAGTGAGAGGGGAAGGAGCAATGGGAGATGAGCCTAGCAAGAGAGGTAGGGGAAGATCGTGAGCATCACTGTGTACTAGAATGAACCATTATAATTTTTTGGAAATTACAAGGGCCCATAGAATAATTTAGGCAGTGGAGTGTGTAATTAGATTTATACTTAGGAAGGTCACAGTAGTAGTAGTATGGGGGATGGAATAAAATCAAAATAAGGAATCCAGATAGGTTATAAGGGGAAGGTCTGATTTAAAGGAATAGCAATGAGATTTCAAAAATATAAGGTGGATCCTGGAATATCGAGAATAGAAAATTTACATAATATATTTAATAACAATCTTCTGCCACATGGGCTTCCATTTGTAGTAAAAAAAAAAAAAAGAAAAGAAAAGTTAATTACATCTCTTACCTATGCTCCTTTAGAGTAACTTTTTAAAATTTCTTTTATGATTTTGCATTACCTTCATAATTACTGATTATTTCTGACAGATAGAAATCAGTCCCAGTAGGGCCATATACCAGAGATAAGTATCTGTGACTTATGTGTTCATTTCTTGTGATCTTGAGCAGTTAATAGACTTGGCTAACTCACCATTGCAATCTTTTGGAAAATGAACGTCTAAGTTACTCACATCTCCTCTGAATGAAAACATCCTCTTTGAAAAATATGTTTTTCAATCACATAAATTATTATTATTATTTGCAACACTGAATCTTCAATATTAAAAGAGTATCTGTTTTCTACTAGATCCATGAACCCTGAAATATTAGTTACTGTGCCATATTGCCAGTTGCTTTGAATGGTCAATTCCATTGCATGAGTATGTGTGGGGATGTGGTCAGTAGAAAGGAAGATGAGATGACAGTGATCTTGGAAAAAGAAGAATAATGTTTGGATACAAGAAGACCAGAACAGTCTCTAAAAGGAAGAGGAAGTAAAATTCCCATACTAAAATTAAGATAGGTGGACCTAAGAACTAGAGTAAGCTAAAGGATCAATCCACAGTATTAGAGGGATGGATCAAACACTGTCTTAGTCCATTTCTTAGTCTATTAGTTCTATTGTCTCGGTCCATTTCTGCTGCTAAAACAACATACCACAGACTGAGCAGCTTATAAACAACAAAAATTTATTTCTCACAGTTCTGGATGCTGGGAAGTTCAAGATCAAGGTGCCAGAAGATTTGGTCTCTGAGCCTATTCCTCATAAACAACACCTTCTCAATGTATTATCACACTCTTTCTTTCGTCTTTTTTTTTAAGGTCACTAATCCGATTCATGAGGGCTCCACCACCATGACCTAATCACCTCCCAAAGGCCACATTCACTAATATCATCATCTTGAAGGCTAGGATTTTAGCATATGAATTATGAAGGGACACAAACATTCAGACCATAGCATTTATCCAATATCTA
The DNA here is from genome assembly GCA_963574415.1 of Tarsius wallacei. Classification (NCBI taxonomy): domain Eukaryota; kingdom Metazoa; phylum Chordata; class Mammalia; order Primates; family Tarsiidae; genus Tarsius; species Tarsius wallacei. Next base: position 13,648 of record CAUYQG010198540.1, on the reverse strand, counting down.
TTCTCTTTTCTATTAGATTAGAATCCCAATTTTTTAGGCAATATGCCCAGCAAAAAGAATTACATTTCCCAGCTTCTCTTTTAGCTAAGAATGGCTGTGTGACATAGTTAAGATATAATTGAATGCTGCTGGATGGACTTCTAGAAAAAACTTGTAAAGGGTAGATTCAATTGCCCTATATCATTTGGAGAGAAAAAGAGATAAAGAGATTTTAAGAAATTGGTTTTCACAATTCTGGGATCTGGCAAAGGCAGGCCAGCAGACGGGAATCTTAGGCAGATTTTCTAAGCTGGAGTCTTAAGGCAGAGTTCCTTTTTCTTTGAGAAATACGTCTTTGTTCTTAAGGCCTTCAACTGATTGGATGAAGCCTATCAATTTTATAGTGGGTAATCTACTTAAAGTCAGCTGCTTTTAAATGCTAATCATATATTTTAAAAGACCTTCATAGCAACATTTAGATTACTGTTTGACTAAACAACTGGGAATCATAGCCTAGCCAAGTTTACACATAAAATTAAGCATTACACTCTCTAAATTATTTGAAACACTGTTTAGTTGGGTTCTATTACATACACAAGTGCAGAATCTGTAATTGCTATGGGCAAAAGAAAGAAATCACAGCTGTAAGCATCAGTGATTTTAGATGTTAAGCATGGAGTATGAGCAGGAATGCGAATTGGAAAAAGGGAGGACATTGATTAATAAATAATGTTATCTGCCTTAACTTAGCTTTTGCTCACATCAGCTGATGTTCACTTTTTAGGCCTGAATCTAAGTTTGTAATCTCCTGGTACATCAGGCAGACAGAGCAACAATCGTTCTTCCTCTTTCCCTATTCATTACAATGTGAATATTATAATGATATTGATTAGTCAAAATTCATTGACAAATTGAGTCAACCACTCGAATATATATGAATAAGAAATGAGAAAATTTGGCATTCTCTAAACTATTAAGTGCACTTTCTCTTGAAAGACAACTATTCCTCTCCTCAAGCTGCAGAATCACAATCTGATGTAGTATTTTTATTTTTTAATGAGATTTGACTTGCAGCATCAGCTCCTAAATAGCTTAGATGTATTTAGATTGCTCATCTTTTGTTTGGGGTAAATCAAATGGGATTCTTTTGAAGGGCAACCTACCCCAGCGTTTAGATATAGGATTTCTTGGGCAAGTAATTCAGCATCTTTGGGGTTTAGTTTCTTACCTGTAAAATAAGGTATTCAGCTTGGGCAATCTCTAAATTCACTTCCACTACAAAATGGTATGATTGTATGGCATTTTCTTATTCTCTGATAATGGTAATTTATGTCTTCTATTTTTCTTGATCAGTTAAGTTAGAGATTTATCAAATATATTGATCTTTTTGAAGAACAAACTTTTAATTGTATTGATATTCTCTATTATTTTTCTGTTTTCCTGTTTTGCATGCCACTTTGATCTTATCTTTTTAAAATGTATTTTCTTCATCTCCCTTTGACTTTAATTTGCAATTCATTTTCTTGTTTTAATTAATTAGTTAGAAATGCAATTACTGAGTTAAAACCTTTCTTCTTTTCTGATATGAGCATTTAATACTAGACATTTTATTTTATGCATTCCTTTAGCAACATCCCTCAAAATTTGATCTTGTCTTGTCATTTGCATTCAGTTCAAATTAAAATAAAAAATTTAATTTACCTGCATTTTTATGATTTCCTGCACTATTTACTTCTTCTTGTAGACACATATTTCCATTTGGTATCACCTCTTCTAAAATTTATATTTACCATATATTTTCTGAAAATACATTCCTCTAACTTTTTTTTTTGGTCTCAAGAAAATCTTCACTTCTATTTTTTTTCAGTTTTATTGAGGTATAATTGACAATTGAAAATGATGTATATTTAAGAGGTACACTGGATGACTTGACATACATTGTGAAATGATTACAACAATTAAATTAATTAATTAACCCATCATCACACGTAGTTCTGATTTGTGTGGGGGAGGGTGGGGGGGTAAGAACACTTAAGATCTACTCTCTTAGCAAATTTAAAGTAGACAATATGGTACCATTAACTATACTCATAATGCTGTACACTCTATCCCTAAAACTTAAACTTCTTATAAATGAAAGTTTGTACCCTTTGACCAACAGCTCCCCATTTTCTCCACCTGCTGACCCCTAGTAACTACCTTTTTACTCTCTGCTTAATGCTTTCAACTTTCTAAAATTCTACATATAAGTAAGATTATGCAGTGTTTGCCTTTCTGTGCTATAGCTTATTACATTTACTGTGATGTTATTAAAATTCATTCATGTTGTCACAAATGACAGGATTTCTTTCTTTTTTATGGTCAACTATTATATATATGGTGTTACTTTATTCAAGTATCCCAATGACAGACACCTAGGTCATTTCCATATTTTAGTTATTATGAACAATGCTTCAATAAACATGAGCGAACAGGTATCTCTAAAGGTGCTGATTTCATTTCTTTTGGGTAAATACTCAGGAGTGGAATTGCTGAAGCACATGGTTGTTTTGTTTTTTATGAAACTTATAGTATTTTCTATAATGGCTTGACCAAGATGCATACCGCTAACAGTGTACAAAGATTCTTTTTCTCTACATCCTCACCAACACTTGTAATCTTTTTAAAAATCATATCCATTTTAGCAGGTGTATGGTGATATCTCATTGTGGTTTTGATTTGAGTTTCTGTGATGCTCAGTGATGTCAAGCAGTTTTCTCTTGGTCATTTATATGCCTTCTTCCGAAAAATATCTATTCATCTTTTGCCCATTTAAAAAAAAATTTAGACTCAAGGGTACATGTACAGTTTTGTTACATAGGTAAAATGTGTGGTGGTGAGGTTTGGGTGTCTATTGATCCCATAACTCTAGTGGTGAGCACAGTACCTGATGGGTAGTTTTGCTCTTCTCTCTCTCTCCGCTTAATGTGTCCTCAGTGTCTGTTGTTTTCATGCCAATGCCTGTGTGTGCCCAGTGTTTAGCTCCTACTTATACATGAGCATGTGCAGTATTTGGTTTTCTGTTTCTGTGATAATTCTGTGAAAATGACCCTGAGCTACATCCATGCTGCTGCAAATAATATTATTTCATTATTTTTATGTTTTGCTTAATTTTTAATATATTTTATTGAGTTGTATGAGTTCCTAATATATTTGGGATATTAACCCCTTATCATATATATGACTTGTAAATTTTTTCTCCCATTCCCTTCATTGCCTTCTCAGCTTTCTGACCATTTTTTCTGCTTTTTAGTTGATGTATCCCACATTTTTATTGCTGCTTTTGTTGTCTGTGCTTTTGGTGTAATCGTTAAGAAAACATTGCCAAGACCAATGTCAAAAACTTTATATTATATTTTCTTCTAGAATTTTTAAAATCTCAAGTCTTACATTTAAGTCTCTAATCCATTTTGAGTTAACTTTTGTAAATTATACAGGATAAGGGTCCAATTTTATTGTTCTGTGTACAAATATCTAGTTTTCTCAACACCATTTATTGAAGAGACTATCTTTCCCTATTGTATATTATTGGTACTTTTGTTCAAAAATTAGTTGACTGTGCATGCATGGATTTATTTCTGGGTTCTCTGTTGTTTTCACTGGTTTCTGTGTCTGTTTTTATCCAAGTAGCATACTGTTTTAAATACTAAAACTCTATAATTTGAAATCGGGAAGCATAACTCTTCTAGTTTTGTTGTTTCTCAAAATTGCTTTGACTTTCCAGTGACATCTGTGATTTCACATTAATTTTAGAAATTTTTTCATTTCTGTGAAAAATTACACTGAGATTTTTGAATATCCAGATTACTTTAGGTAGTATGGAAATTCTTCCAATCTATAAACATGGACTATCTTTCTATGAATTTGTATCTTCTTCAGTTTATTTTATTAATGTCATAGTTTTTAGGGTACAGATCTTTCACCTCTTCAGTTAAATTTATTGCTAAATGTTTTATTCTTTTTGATGCTATTTTAAATGTTAATGTGTTCTTGGTTTCTTTTTTAGTTTGTTATTAATCTGTAGAAATACAACTGATAATTGTGTACTGATTTTGTATCCTGCAACTTTACTCAATTAGTTTATTAGTTCTTACAGTTTGTAACGGAGTCTTTATATATATATATATATACATATAGTCATGTAAAGTGCGGAGACAATGTCCTGCCAAAACAGTCTGACTTTGTCTTGGGTTTCACCAGAGTTTCCCAACCTTCTATTTGAGTCCCAAACTTTCCACATAGGCACTTTTATCAGTGGATGGCAGCCAAATTCTTGCTGCTGTTGGGGAGATATTAGTAGGGAACCTCGTGCCAACTAGCTGATGTAATTCTAACTCACTTTCATTTTCCAATATTTTTATTGTGCATAGAATTCTTGGTTGATAGGGTTTTACATTAAGTACTTTAAAGATATCAGTTATTTGAATATTTTCTGATGAAAAATCTGCTATCATTCTTATGTTTGACCTGTTATACATACTGTTTTTCTTTCTTCTGGATGACTTCAATTATTTTTCAGTTTTTGTTTCGCTTTTCAGCAGTTTGATTTTGATGCACTTAGGTGTTTTTTTATTTGTATTCATTCTTCTTGGGATTCTCTGAACCTCTTGGATTTGTTGTCTTTTGTTAAGCTTTGGAAAATTATCAATTATTATGTTTTCAAATATATTTTCTTCTCTTATCTCTTTTTGAGACCCCAATTTCATGTATAGTATACTGTTTTTTTGTTTGTTTGTTTCCTGTAGCTGTTGAATGCAATATTATTTCCCTTCCTTTTTTACTTCCCTGTATGCCTCTGTTTGGTTACTTTCTCTTAGTTTTTATTACTTTCTGTTAAAAAATTAAATCCTTTATTAAAGAATAACTTAACATTTACATAACAGTTACAAATATGGTACAGAGTTTTCACATATATTTAACCCAAGTTCTGCAACTGTTACCATCTCATACAACCAGGGTACCTTTGTCACAATTAAGCAATTAATAATGAAATAACATCATTAACTAAACTACAAACTTTAATTAGATTTCAATAATTTTTTCACTAATGTTTTTGTACTGTCCAGGATCCAATCTAGGATACTACATTGCATTTAGTCATCATGCCACCTTATTTCTCATCACCTTGACATTTTTAAAAAATATTGATCAGAAATTTTGTACAATATACTTCAATTTAGGTTTAAATCCTTCTCTTGATTAGACTGAGGTTATAGTTTTTTGGAAAGAATACCACAGATTAGGCATGCTCTTCTCATTGAATCATATAAGGAAGTACATCATGCCCACATATCACTTATGATATTTAATACTTAAATACTATTATCTTTATATCTGACATCGCAAGATGCTTCAGGTACATCTGGAATTTTTCTTTCTCCCACTTTATAACCAGGCATCTTTCCCAAGAAACCCTGTTGTGTTTTTTTGTTTGTTTGTTTGCTTTATTATACATTGGAGAATGGTATTTAGAAACCATGATCTAGGTTTGGAGACTATTTTTTTACTTATCTTCAAGTTCACTGTTCTTAACTCTATTGATGACCCAATGGAAAGAGCTCTTTCTTTCTCATACTGGGTTTTTTATTAACATTTCTATTTGATTGTCTTTTTTAATTTTCAACTTTGCTGAAATTCATTATATATTTATACATCTTTTCCATTATATTCCTTAGCTTATTAATGACAATGTAAAATGGTGACACATTTTCAAGTCCCTTTCTCATGCATCCAGCATCTGAGACACCTTTGGATATGATTCTGTTGGTAATTTTTATCTCTCAACAAAGGATCTTTCATTTTTCCTGCTTTTGACTTGTTGTTGACTGTTTTAGCTCTTGACACTAAAACATTTTTCTTAGTTTCTTTGTGTTTGTCTTACTTTGATTATACATCAGACATTGTATATAAAAGAATAATAGAGATTTTGGTAAATAATATTTATACCTGGAAATTTTCATGTCTCTTTTTCTGTTACGTTGTTAGTGTGGAGAGTTGAGTTTATCTTAAAGTAGCTGAGTTATTTCCGGTTTTGTTATTGCCATATCTGTCTTCAGTGTACCTTCGCCTTCAAATTCCTGCAGTGGAGCATAATTTGTGTTTAGTGAGTTGCCTGGAGTGCTGTAGGATTTTTCTCAGTGTTCTTCCTCCATCCTTAGCTTTCAGCTAGTTCTGCATGCTTATAACTCAGACGAATGCTTTTCTGTATACTGATGCCTCTTCACTAGTGGTAGGCTGTTACATAATGCACACGTATGTGTACAAAGGGCATCGCTCTTTCTGCTGCTCCAGCCTCAGTCTTATGTAGGCCTTGTGTAACACAACCTCAGAGGTAAATTTTCCTCAGTTTTCTAGTCCTTTCCCAGTTGCACACTATCATATTCTCTCACTCATTGAAACATCTATAATGCACTGTAAATCAGCCATGTATCAGTGAGAGATCTTGAGCATTAATGAGTTTCCTGCCTTTCTCTCAGCACAGGGAAACCTCTGTTTTCTATCAGTGCAACGTTTTCCTCACAAGCAAATTTCTTATTCCTTCTCCAGTGAAAGACTTTTTTTAATAGGGTCAGTGTAGGGTTGGAAGAGTGGATCTTCTATTCCTTACCCATCAGCAGCCAACTTTTGCCCACAATGGAATGGGTGAGACAATTTTCTTCATCTTCCTCATTGGCAGGTGGCTTTTCCTATCAAATCATGATCAAGTTCCAGATATGGGCAGCTTCAGTGCCCTTTTCCATCAGCATATGGTCTTTGTGTCATATCAGAGAAGAGTTCTAGGTGTGGGCATGTTTCTTCAGGCCTTGTGTCTATGGTTAAGTAACAGCTGATCACCATCTTACACACATGCAAGTCTTGGTGCACAGGTAAGATTTCTCAGATACTTTTGCTTGATCTTCAAACACTGACATGCTCTGTCTGCTGATTCCACTAAAAGGGTGTCTTAGATCTGCCCGAGCACAACCATTCTTGTGAGCACTGGGGGAAGTTGACAGACAAGAATTGTCAAGTGAGTGTGAGCTCACATTGTGTATGTCATTCTTAATGTTTCTAGATTGTCACTCTAACACATCAGTGGCATTTAATAATTCATTAAAATTTCATTTGTCTTTTTCTTGTCTGCTTTAATTACCAGCTTTGATATATCTTACTCCCATATTCTGCCTAAGGTAAAATAATTTTTGTGTTCCCAACTTTCTTCAGAAGGGCTTTTCGCTCTTTAAAATTAAGTTCATCTTGTTGTCTTGCAACCTTAGTTTCCAAGAGGCTAAAAAAAATCGATGATGTTGCAAATTTTCTATTTTGTCTCATTGTTGAAATGGGACAAATATTCTTGCGTGGATTTCTACATCCAAAGTTGAAGCAGAAGTCTTAATGTTTCTTTATTATCAAGAATCTAAACACATTTCCCTAACCAAGAGCTCTAGGTAGGGATTGAATACTAAAGATAAAGTGATGAAAGTTGTTAACCGGAAAGGATGGATCTGCATAGGTCTATACCTTCTGCCTAAGAAAAATCCTGAAAAGAAAGTGGTTGCCCCAGGCATTAATTTGGAATGTATCTCATACATATCATGTCACAGTGTATCCTCCATGGGGAGCCTGAGGATTTTCATACGTTAATGCATTTGAAATTGAGATCAGGGCTGTAACCTGTAGGCAAAGTCTCAGAGATGCTTTAACATATTCCTGTTTACATATAGAGATTATTAGTTATTGTATTATTTCATTTTAAAAATATTTATTGAACACATACTATATGCCAGAAAGTCTTCCTGACTGTGAAGATTGAGTAGTGAATAAAACACAGAATGAATTACATTATGTGCATTTGCAACAAGTAATAGAAAGCTGAAAAACACAAACATGCTGATTATTTGGCTTCATGTAGATGAAAAATCCAGTTATTTTTACCCAATTTGGCCAGCTTGAGTTATTATTTTTTGTGTATTACTCAGGCAAATTAATTGTGAGTTTTTCCAAACACTGAAAGGATTTTTTTGCCTTTTTATATATTCAGTGACAAGACGATTTTCTCAAGTAGAACTCAGCAATTTTCTCTTTGTTAGGATGTATGCCAATTCAATATGCAGATAACTTACTCAGAAATGTTTAATTATACTCAGTTGGGCAAATCCCAATAACATTAAAATGTTTTATTTGGAAATATGGCTTGTGTATCTTTATCCAGATTCACTCTAAATCTTCTAAAATCAATGAGACAAGAGGTACTTACAAATCTAGAATGTAAAAGAAATAGTTTAGATTCAACACAGCATTTACTAAGTGAAAAGGATGCCTAAGTTTAATTGCCTGAATAAAAATTGGGTACTCTAAATATACTGACATGATTGGTACACATTATATGCATGTAAGAAAATTTCTCATGTACCCAATAAACTTGGACAAATAAAAAATTAAATTAAATTAAAATCAATTATTTTAAGAAAAGTTATTTTTATATGTGTAAGGCATTGAGGTTTTGGTGCTTGTTATGTACTATCAAATGCTGGCACTCCACATTTTACCAATAAAACCTGTATTGCTCACTAAAGTAAGGGAGATCACCAACTTGAGTTTTTTTTGCCTTGTCTCAGAAAGGGAAGAAAGAGGTTGAATATTTTTGTTGAGAACTGTGAGTTTGGTTTAGGATGTTTTTTCAATGTGGTGACTTGATTAGGATTAAGTAAGAATTGTGATATGTTAGCTTCACATTGGGGATATAGCAGGTGAGGGCATATCTGTTAATATTTTCTATTGAAGAGTTGGTTGACCTTTTGGGAAGTGCCTGCAATGAACAATAAAATTATTTGCTTGGACAAGAATCTCCTAGAATAATACATTTATACTAATGTAGACAACTGAATAGTAAAGTCATGTCAGTGGTTTTCAACTGTGGCTGTTCTGCCTCTCAGAAGATATTTAGCAAATTCAGGAGACATTTCAGTTGTCACAACCTGGGAAGTAGGGTACAACTGGCATCTAGTAAACAAATGCCAGCCAGAAATATGGCTAAATACCACAGAATGCAGAAGACAACCTCCACAACAAAAAGTTATCCAGGCCAATGTGTCAATAGTGTTGAAGCTGAGAAATCTTGGTGTGGACAAGAGGTCTATAAAGAGCCAGATAGCAAAATTTTTTAGACTTTTAGGCTAGTCAGTCACTGTTGCAACTTTTCAACTGTACTGTTATCACACACACACACACACACACACACACACACACACACACCAAAGATAATTCAAAAGCAAATGGGCATGACTGTATTTCAAATTTCTTTTACAAAAAAATAAGCAATGAGAAAGATTTGGCCGATGGGCCACAGTTTGTCAACTTCTAATGGAAACTGTAAGCTGCATAAGGAGTGATGGTTCCGGTTCTTAGCATACACGTGTATGGGTTGATGGTTCCAATCCTCAGCATAGTGTATTGAATCTTAAATAGAAACAAAAAATATTTTTTAAAAATAGGTAAAAGAAGAGATAAATATGGAATGCCATATAAAAATCCCAGACCGTCCTTTAAAAATTCTGGACATTTTTATGGAATTGATTTCTTCTGTGCTATCTAAACTACACCAAAAAAGACAACCTCATTGTTAGATCAGTATTTTTCCAGGATGACCTAATGGAGATAAAACTATTCTTTAGTTGGATTTTATCTGTATTTTCAAGATCCTCTAATGTCTAGAAAGTAGTGGCATGCAACAAAAAAATGATAGTATTTTTTTCTTTGAAAACACACAAAATGAAAGCTGGCCACCGTGGAGCAGCAAACCAGAGCCTCTCTTGCTGAGCGACGCAGCGAGTAGAGACCCATCTTCTGATAGACGGAGACACCCTGAACAGTTTTGGGTTGGTGAAGCACCCTGCACCCAGTCAAGATCTCTTTGAATACATAGAGACTGATAAGTGATGGCAGATACTGGAACCTAGGCTCCCAATCCCCCACGGAGCACCTGGCTGGCACAAGAACTGAAACTCTACTTGGTGAACGAGATGGGGAGAGTGATCCTAAGATGCTTTGGGTCAATTCCCTCCTTCCAGCTGTGCATGACTCATTTGTTCCATGCAGGAGGAGTCCTGGTCAGGACACAGCTGGCAAATGACCAGACCCCAAGTAGAACAAGGAACAAAACCCAGGTTCGGACAGCCATTGAGAGTGCACCTTTTGCCAGTAGAGCATAGAAAGGATCAACAAGACAAAAAGCCAGTTTTTTGAAAGAATAAATAAGATTTGCTGACCCCGGCCAGATTGACTAAAAAAATAAGAGAGAAGTTCAAATACACAAAATTAGAAACGCAAAAGACAAAGTCACAACTGACCCTGAAGAAATTCAAATGTTATCAGAGATTACTATGAACACCTGTATGCAAATAAACTAGAAACTCTAAAGGAAATGGAAGACTTTCTGACATCACACTCCCAAGGTTGAAACAAAAAGAAATTGAAACTCTAAACAGACCAATAACAGTCTAGGATATCAACTTAGTCATAAAAAAACCTTCCCGCCAAAAAAAGCCTGGAGCAAGATGACTTTCCAGCTGAATTCTACAAGACATAAAAGGAAGAACTGGCACCAATCTTATTGAAAGTATTTCAGGCAATCGAGAATGATGGAATTCTCCCCAACTTGTTTTATGAAGTTAACATCATACCGATAGTCAAATTTGGCAAACACCCAATAAGGAAAGATTACTACAAACCAATCTCCTTGAAGAACATAGATGCAAAAATTCTCAACAAGATTCTAGCAAATTGAATCCAATAACAGCTCAAGTATCATCCACCATGACCTGTTTGGCATCATTTCCAGGATGCAGGGCTGGTTCAACCATTCTCAAGACCACAGACATAATTCAGCAACAACAAATTCAAAACCAGGAACCACATGATGCAGAGAAAGCATTTGACAAAATTCAGTATCCCTTGTTGATAAAAACATTTGAACACCTAGGCATAGAAGGAACATTCCTCAAAACAGTAAGCACCATTTATGATACACTCACAGTCAACATTTTGCTCAATGAGCAGACATTTTAAGAATTCCCCCTAAGAACTGGAATAAGACAAGAATGCCCACTCTCACCCTTCCTATTCAAAATACTGCTGGAAGCCCTAGCCAGAGCATTGAGACTAGAGAAGGAAATCAGGGGTACTCAAATAGGAAAATAAGGATTTAAGCTATTCCTCCTTGTGAATGATATGATTCTGTACCTTGAAAATCCTAGGAAGTCTGTCAAAACCCTCCTCACACTGATAAAAAACTTTAGTAAAGTCTCAGGCAATAAAATTAGCATGTAAAAAACAGTTGCATTCCTATACACCAGCTACAAACAGGAAGAGAACCAAATTAATGTACAATCCCATTCACAGCAGCCATACACAAAAAAGAAATACCTTAGCATCCACCTAACCAGAGAAGTAAAAGACCTTTACAACAAGAACTACAAATAAATCAAGGATGACACTACCAAATGGTAAAACATCCCATGCTCATGGGCTGGAAGAATCAATATTGTCAATATGTCCATCCTACCAAAAGCAATCTACAAATTCAATGCCACACCCATCAAATTACCGACATCTTTTTTCACATACCTGGAAAGGTCAAAACAGAAATTTATATTAAAACAAAAAGAGCACAAATAGCCTAAACAATCCTCAGCAAAAAGAGTAAAGCAGGAGGTATCACACTTGCAGACCGCAAATTTTATCACAAGGCTACAGTAACCAAGATGGCCTGGTATTGGTACAGATATAGGCATATAGACCAATGGAACAAGACAGAGGTTCCAGAAGTAAAAACACAGTCTCTCAACAAACTCATCTCCGACAAAGCTACCAATAATAATCATTGGGGAAAGGAGTTCATATTTAGCAAATGATGCTGGGAAAACTGACTGATCACATGCACAAAAATGAAACTGTACCCTACCTATCACCATATAGAAAAATCAGCTCAAAATGAATCAAAGACCTAAATGTAAATGTAAAATGTAAAACCTCAAATTATAAAGATCCTAGAAGAAAACGTATGACACACCCTTATGCACATCAGAGTAGGCAATGAATTCTTGACCAAGTACCCAATAGTGAAGGCCATAAAAGCTATGGTACACAAGTGCGACCTCATCAAACTGAAAAGCTTTTGCATAACAAAAAACAGTAAGCACCATTTATGATACACACCACAGACAACAGAATGTGAAAAAAATATTTGGAAATTATGCATCTGACAAAGGCCTAACACGCAGGATCTAGAAGGAACTCAAATGAAGTAAAAGAAAAAACAAACAACCCACCCATTAAAAAGTGGGGAAAGGTAAAAGACATGAACAGATGCTTCTCAAAAGAAGACATACAAGCAGCCAACAGACACAAGAATTACAAAAAGCTCAAATAAATCAAGGATGACATGATAAGGAGCTCGTTGTTCGGGAGCGTAGAGACATGGCCTTGGCAGGTTGTGAGCAAAGTGAGCAAGGAAGACGTCTCCTACAAGGAAAACGTTTGTGAATGAGGGAAGTTTGCCACAGTGTGACAGATAAGCCTGTGGATGAGTCTGTACAGGAGGCAATGCCCAAAGTTGTGAAGTACCTGGGAGGCACCAATGGCAAGGGAATCGGGATGGGGATGACAGTCCCTATTTCCTTTGCTGTGTTCCTCAGTGAAGATGACTCCCTGCAGAAGAAACTAAAAGCCCGGTTCAGGATTCCAAAGAAACTTCAAAGCAACCTGCCAGTTCCCAGTGAGGGAAGCGTCAAGATCGAGGAGCAGGAAAACATCACTGCCCATTCCACGCAGTTTGGTGGTTCTGCCAAAGAAGCAGACTATGTAGCTCAGCTGACTATGCCAATCAGCTGTGTGTTGCCCTGAAGGGCAAAGCCACCGACCAGAGGGACATTTACTTCTGTACTGGATATGATCCTTCCATGAAGTCCTACAGACGGTGCAATGAGGTCTGGCTGTTGAAGACATAAGTGACTCACTGAGCCGAGAACTTTCTGGAAGTGTGCCTCTGTGTCTTCTTACTCAGGCAGAAAGAGGCAACAATGCTCCCCAAGTTCCTACTGCAATTCTATTTAACCAATTTTCCCTCAAAGCCAGTTACGGCCAATTTTCTGAATTAAGCATGTTCCATATACCGGGACTCTTTTCTTATGGTGGGAAATAATACAGCCAAGATAGGCAGGAACCTTCTTATTAATTTAGAAAATTCTGCGGTAGACCAGAAAAATACTGGCAGCATTTTTCCAGCCATCTGGGCCACTAAAACTGATTTTTTAAAATTATTTAATTTGTATTTTTGTTATTAAGGGAAAAATGTGATTTTTGCATGATCTTTCTTCTGTGATTCTTATAAGAGCTTTATCTATAGAAAAAAATAGTAAAAATCTTTGACTTAAAAAAATAAAAACATAAAATTATTGGAAACAAAAGAAAATACAAAATATAACACTCTTTTTTTTTTTTTTTTTTTGAGTTGGAGTCTCACTGTCGCCCAGACTGGAGTGCAGTGGCCGCTCCCGGCCACTGCAGCCTCGACCTGCTGGGCTCCGGCGATCCTTCCACCTCAGCCTTCCAAATAGCTGGAGCTACAAGCGCACGCTACCACGCCCGGCTA
>CAUYQG010198539.1:0-13848 GCA_963574415.1 Tarsius wallacei | reverse complement strand
CGCTGAGGTGGAAGGATCGCCGGAGCCCAGCAGGTCGAGGCTGCTGAGACTGGGAGCGTGCCACTGCACTCCAGTCTGGGTGACAGAGTGAGACTCCAGCACACACACACACACAAAATGTGCTTTCAAAGGATTGATAGTAACAGGAAACTGTGGGGAGGGGGGTGAAGGGGCAGGGAGGTGGGATTGACAGTAGTGGATATCTGCCTGGGGAAGGGGGGGGCACACCTCATCAACAAGGGTACCTGCACAATGAATATTTGTATACCTAACCTTGAATTGTACCCCACAATTTTAAAATAAAAAAATGTAAAAGTTAAAAAAAATGTGACTTTCAGAAAAAGTTTTAGAAGGCAGACATATAGTGACCTGGTTTATAAAGTTGCAAATTATGTGATAATGGCTACAGTCCTCTTTAATTCTAAATTCACAGGAAACATAAAAAAGCAGATGCTGTTAGGAATTTTGTCTAATGTCAATATTGACTTTCCCCTTTAGTAACTTATCAGTGTGGTTAATATACCATGAGAGACTATAAATCAAGAATATTTTAAAGTATTACGGTGTGTCTATTCTCAAATTGTGAAGGGCCCCAAACTAAAGAGAAATGGTATCTTTCTGAAGTCAGAGTATACTTAGAAAAAGTTTACCGGTGTTTTCTTTATATTGCTATATGTAGGCAACTGGTGCCTCTAATGAATTTTTTTTTTTTTTTTTTTTTGAGTCAGGATCTTTCTCTCTTGCTTAGACTGGAAGGGAGTAGCACAGTACAGCTCACTGCAGCCTTGACTTCTTGTACTCAGGCAATCCTCCCGCCATAGCCTCCCAGATAGCTGTAACTACAGGCACACATCACTGTGCCCAGCTAATTTTTTGATTTCTTTGTGGAGACTAGGTCTTGCTGAGTTGCCCAGACTTGTCGTGAACTCTTGAAATCAAGTGATCTTCTTGCCTCTGCCTGGCAAAGTGCTGGGATTATAGGCGTGTGCCACCACACCCAACCTAATGATTTTATTTTTGAGAGAATATTCCTTTAATCACTATGCCTTTGGGCCATAGTGATTTATGTGGTGAATTATAAAAAGTTTCAAATTTGAAATATATTATAAGCTCATTTTATTAGGTGCAAACAAGTTCAGTATTACATCTCCTGTTAATTTGAAACATAATCTTTATAAAATATTTCTTTTCATTTTACTTTTTGCCTTTAAGTCTTGTCTGAGATTAGTCTGCCTGTTGCCCATTTCTTTTGGTTAGTGTTTACATGGTGAACCTTTTCTCATCCGTTGACTTCCTACATTGTTTATGTACTATGATTTCAGATTTGTCTTTGTGAGTAGCATATTTTAAAAAATTGTGACAATTGCTTTTAACATTTAATCGACCTAGTTATGATCTAGGTCCCTTTACTGCTTTCTACTATCGTGCCTTCATTGTCAAGTATTTTAATTCCACACAAAGTTTAAGCCCCAAAGCCACTATTGTTACTCTTTGAATCATTGATACTTATTGAAATTTACCCAAATATTATTATTCTTGCCTTGTCATGCTTCTATCTGATATGTTTTCTTTTGCTCAAGTAATTTTTTTTTAGTATATGTCTGTTGGTGAAACATTCTGTTTTGACTTATCTGAAAACCTCTTTATTTCATCTTTAATTAAAGGCTATAGCAGTTTTTGTTTTCTTCGAGGATATCTTTCTATTATACTCTAGGTTTTATTATTTCTGTTAAAGTTATCTGGCAGTTCTCTTTCTCTTTTGAGGATAGTTTTTTTTTTTCTGGTAGGCACATGTCATAATGTCAGGTTACCCTGATCTGGTCTGGCCTGGCAATTAGACTTTGTGGCTATTCTGTTTCCAGTTTTTCCCTAGACTTGAGGTATAGTCCTGACACATAGGGCCTAGCCCTTCTCAGGGTCTCAGTCTGGGGAGTCTACCAGAGGCCCTCTACCATGGCAGGCTCTGAACCTCATAACATTGTAAGACTGTTGGAGTCTCTGCTTAGTTCTGTACCTTCTGGGTTGTTGCTTTTTGCTTGTTTTTCCCCATTTTGCCTTGCATGTGCTTAGTTTAGGAGTTGGCATACTCCTCAAGGGTAAATTGTATGAAAAATTTTAGAGTCAGTTTTCCTTCCCTTCAGGGTCTGGGACTGATGTGTTTAAGCCTCACTCATTAAGGCTACTGCTTTGTCTCTTCCGTCTTGTAATCAGCAGCTGCTCTGGGGTAAAGTGAGGTGAATATAGGGTTTGACTATGGGCATTTCCATTTTCTTCTTTAGCAGCTCAAGTCCTAGCTGCCCTTTTTTTGTTTTGTGTTTATTCCAACTTTTATAGCTGACGTTGCAGTTCACAGAGTTAGTCTGGCAGGAACCACTAGCTTTTTGGCCTTAGAATTTTAGCAGCCAGTGCAAGTTATTGCCTAGCTCATTCTTCCCTTAGGGGTTGCAAAGTTGTGATATTTACATTCTCTCATTTCTTCATTAGCTTGATTCTTTTCATAGCAAACAGCTTTCATATGAACTGTGTAACTATCTGAGGTGCAGTTCTTACATGAAAGCCAGAATACCAGAATATAGGCTTTATGCTCCTTATTAGCTTTAAAACTAATGAGTTGGTTCCCTAGTATTTTCCAAAGCTGAGCAATGTGTGTTTTTGTTTTGGTGATGTAAATGAACTTAAATTTAATGATAACTAAATTTAATGATGATTAAAGATGAGTTAATGATATTTAACTCATAGATGTAAACATCTTTTAAATGTCCTTGAGTCAATAGGAATAATTATATTTAATACTTGTCTCATATCATCCAAGACTTGGCTCATAGGAGATATTTCAAGTTTTGGATCCTTGACACATCTCAGTATTCTTTGATGGATGCCTTCCTTGCTTTCTGGTGCTCTAGGTTTATCTTACACATTTCCAGCTCCCATAAAATCCTTCTAGCAGGATGTGGTATTTGAAGACCATAGTCTAGCTGCTAGTGGGGATGGTCATTGTGTTAGGCTTTTCAGTGGACAGACCCTTTTTAAAGAGTTCATGCAATATTTGCAAATCAAATTTAGGCTTACAGGTTTTTTACACAGCCTCATTAAAAAAATATGTATCTCTTTTCTCTTATGCCAAACATCTTCATTCCCAAAGATTTTTTTTTTGTTCCATTTGTCAGTCAGTATATCTAAAATAGTTTCAGGATAATGCCAGTATTACTACTGTTGGTGATTACTTTTATAAGTAATGATTCCGTTGCAGTTCTTTTTTTCCTAAGATAGTTCAGGAAAGATGCAACAATCACATATCTTTGAGATAATTGCTTTGTCATTAGGTCATCGATGTGATACATATTTGGACTCATTTGTTTTGTTATTTTGTAAAATTTTGATTCATTCTTTTCCCACAACCCCTCTATAGCTATGACCTATTTATTTTTTAAAGTCTTTATTTTTTTTTTTTAGAGCAGTTTTAGATTCATACAAAATTGGGAGGAAGGTACAGAGATTTCCCGTTTACCTCTGGCCTCCACACATGAACAGCCGCCTGCATTATCAACACCCTTGCTAGAATGACGCATTTGCTACAATGGACGAACCTACACCGATGCATCATTATCACCCGAAGTTCATAGTTTACATTAGGGTTCACTCTTATGATGTGCATCCCATGGGTTTGGACAAATTTATAGTAACGTGTCTACTATGATAGTACCATACGTATGTTCACTGTTCCAAAAGTTCTCTGTGCTCTGCCTATTCATCCATTTATCTCCTTTAACCCCTGGCAGTCACTGATCTCTTTACTGTCTCTATAGTTTTGTCTTTCCAGATTGTCATACGGTTGGAATCATACAATGTGTAGCCTTTTCAGATTAGCTTCTTAGTAATATGCATGTAAGGTTTCTCCATATGCATTTAAGGTTTTCATGGTGTGATAGCTCATTTCTTTTTAGCACTGAATAATATTCCATTGTCTGGATGTACCCCAGTTTATCCATTCAGCCACTGAAGGACATCTTGGTTGCTTTCAAGTTTTGGCAATTATGAGTAAAGCTGCTATAAACATCCTTGTGCGTGTTTTTGTGTGGACGTAACATTCTCAACTCCTTTGGGTAAATACCAAGGAGCAAGATTGCTGGGCCAGATGATGAGGGTGTGTTTGGTTTTGTAAGAAATGGCCAAACAGTCTTCCAAGTTGGCTGTACTGTTTTGCGTTCCTGGCAGCAGTGACTGAGAGTTCCTGTTGTTCCACATTCATCAGCCTTCAGTGTTGTCACTATTCTGGATTTTGGCCATTCTAATAAGTGTGTAGTGGCATCTCATTGCTTTAATTTACATTTCCCTGATGATGTGCGGAATGTCTTTTCATTTGCTCATTTGCCATCTCTGTTTCCTCTTTGGGGAGGTGTCAAGATCTTTGGTCCCCTTCCCTTTAAAAAAATCGGGATGTATCTATTTGAGGTTTGAACGTTCTTTGCATATTTTGGAGAAAAATCCTTTATCATATGTGTCTTTTGAAAAGATTTTTTTTCTCATTCCATAGTTTGTTTTCTCATTCTCTTGACAGGGTCTTTGACATATCAGGAATTTTTAATTGTAATGAAACCCAGCTTATCCACTCTTTTGCTTATGGGTCATGACTTCATATCTAAAACCAGTTGACTCCTAGTTTTTGATTTTTCTGTCTGTCCCCCTTTCTTTTCCTTTCAATATAAACAGACACACATGAATGGGCATGTGTATACATATGTAATGTTTACCCCAACCCTAGTGAATGATATCAAATTATATGTACTATCCTGCTACTTGTCTCTTCGCTGAACATATCCTGAAGATCACACCACAGCATTATATGGATATATTCATTTCTTCTTTAGAGTTGCGTAATACTTAATTTATGTGGAAATGTAATCATTCCTCACATTCCCTACTGATGCACACTTGGGTTGATTTTCATTGTTTTTTTGCTTTAGAAATAATGACATGTATTCTTGTGTTTTCTACTAGTGTTAGAATAGAATCCTAAAAGTAGGTTTATTAGTTCAAAGAGTGTTATATTTCTCTCCAACATTTTAAATGATATTTCAAACATTCAAGAAATAGAGACTTTTGCAATAAACACCTTATAGCTGCCACATAGATGCTACTTAATGGTAGCATCCATTTACTTGCCTTTATCCATCCTTCTCTCTGTATATTAACCCATCTTATTTTTGATGCATTTCCAGAGTTAATTGCAGATATCTGTACTTCCCCCTAAATACTTCAGCCATGTTTCACTAATGAGAGTTTAATATTTGTACAGATTTTTTTGGTACAAAATTTCTATGCAGTGAAATTACATTTGAGTTTTGATGAGTGTGCATATATCTGTAACCTAAAGCCCTAATAAGATGTGGAACTCTACCATCAGCCCAGCAAGTTCTCTCATGCCCTTAGTTGATCCTTAACCCTGCATTTTTAGGTAATCACTGTTTATGTGGTGGCTTTTTTGACATATAATCTGTAAGGAATTTTGAATGTATTTTTCCTTTTTTTGAGTTGGAGTCGCACTCTGTCATCCAGACTGGAGTGCAGTGGCCGCTCCTGGCCATTGCAGCCTCAACCTGCTGGGCTCCGGCGATCCTTCCACCTCAGCCTTCCAAGTAGCTGGAACTATAGGCACGTGCTACCACGCCTGGCTAATTTTTGATTTATTGTAGAGATGAGGTCTCGCCAAGTTGCCCAGGCGGGTCTAGAACCCGCGGGCTTAGGCAATCCACTCACGTCAGCCTCCCAAAGCACTGGGATTTCAGGCTGAGCCACTGAGCCTGGCTATTTTGAATGTATTTTAAAGTCATGTGTTGAATTCATTTCCTGAGAGACAATGGAGAAAGTGGGGTTTTTTATTTTTAAATTTTGATGTATGTGTGTAGGAAATTTGTTTGAGAGATGTGTCACTATTAAAACTTGTTTCTTTTTTTGGTCTGGATTTCAAAGTTGCAAACATGATGTATTTTTTTAAATGTTTCTCTCCCCTTAATTCCACAAGCACCCCTGCCACTTTGGAACAGAACTACATAGTTTGTGAGCTGCAGCAAAAAATAAGTGTGCTGTTTTCCTTTCTGAGAAGCCATCTGAAGAAGAAGAGTATTGTATTTTTCTCCTGTTGCAAAGAGGTATCAGCCGTTTATTCTTCTTTCTGAAATTATCATGTCGAATCGTCTTTTTTGAAATAGCAAATTCCAGTCAGACAAATAATTATATTGTAAGAGAAATACAGTGCTAGGGGTGATGAGGGATCTGTAGTGTGTTGTAAAGGAGACTGTGGCCGAGACATTAAGCTCCACAAGGACAGAAACTATGTCTTTTTTTCGGTATTGTGCTAAGTGCTAACAATGCGAGAAAAATAGTGGTCTTCAAAAAATATTGGTAGAATGAATGCTTGTTAGCTAGGCTAAGGGAGGTCTTTGTAATCTGACTTCTCTCCTCCCCTTTATGAATATGGAACAGAATATGCCATTTCTTTCGTGCCTCATATCTTTGTTCATGCTAATCTGTCTAGAATTCTCTCTTTGCTTACCCTTCTTACCTTAGTTCTGGGAAGACACTAGAGTTCTTTAAGGCAAAGCTCAAATGTTACACCCGAAAGTCCCTTTCTAATGCTCTCTTTTTAAGGAATCAGTTGCTCCCTCCCTATCCTGCTGCAATATTTTGCTTAAATCTTCATTTAGTTAATAAACACTTAATGAACACTAGCCCTGTGCTAGGAATAAGGAATTCAGAGATGTATGAGAACTTGGTCTCCTCTCTGAAGGAAAAGGGGCCATGGTCTGTGTGTGTGTGTGTGCACACCACTTCTCTTCTAGTATATTTCAGATTCCTAATGACATAGAGGACATATTGTAGATCAATTCTAGGTTTATAGTTTTTGCAATAGTTTAACATGATAAATGCACAGGTGGGTTTCTCTCTAGTTTGTGGGAAGGTAAATGGTGGTCTTTTTCTGTTTTCTACTGAGCCCTGTCATTTTACTGTGTAGAGAATGACTTCAGATTTTTAGGATCTGGTTAGATTTTAGAAACTTTATATCTCCTAAAGAAGAGTTGGTTTTGGTATCTAGATACTAGGAAACAATTTTGAGAGTCATGTTTCTACTCTGTGCTCCTTTGCTTTTCCTTTTGCCATGGTAGATGAAGTTCTTGCTTGCTGTGACCAACCCTTCTTGTGTGTTCCAGACTCTGTCTTCTCATTTGTACAAGGCCTTTGCTTCTGCAAATATTCCTTTTCTTTCTTACATTTTCTTTTCTCCCTACCCATTCATAAATATTGCCCATATTAAGAATGAGAAACAAATCCCTTGTCCTTTTCTACTCGTTGCCCACTGAACTCCCGGGCTCAAGTGGTCTTTCTGCCTCAGCCTCCTGAGTAGCTGGGGCTACAGGCACATGCCACCATGCCTGGCTAATTAACAAATTTTTTTTTTTAGAAATGGGGTCTTGCTATGTTGCCTAGGGTGATCTTGAACTCCTGGCCAAAAGCAATCCTCCTGCTGCTGTGTCCTAAGGCGCTAGGATTCTAGGCTTTCTCTGCTCTTCTTTACAGCAAACTCTTCTAAAGGCATATCTCTGCTAAATGAATCATCTTTTCATCTCCTGTTCTCTCCTTAACCCTCTACTGAATCAGTCCTTGTTAAGAGAAACAGCTTTCTAGAGTCAGTGCTCAGTTATCAGTCTTTATCTCATTTGACCTCCCAAAAGCAGTTGACACAGCTGACTATTCCCTCCCTTTCAGACACTTGAGACTCTTATGACTGTACGCTATCACATCCCTGCCTCCTTCTGACTATTCTATTTTAACTCCACTGTGCTGGTTCTCTTCTGCTTGACCACTGCAATTTGGAATCCTTCATACCGCTCTACTCTGCCCCTTTTCCATCTGCGTTCTATTTCTGAGTAGCCTCATTCATTTCATGGCTTCATATTTATCTGTACGCTAACAACTGCCAGATCTACATCTCAATTCCCGACTTCCTTCCTGAGCTGCAGACCCATGTATCCACTTGACTACTGCATATTCCCAGTTAATGTCTAGAAGGCATTTCAGATTGGCCTCAGAGTTCTTATCCCTCGATTTGCTTCTTTCAACTTCCCCTTCTCAGTAAATGACTGGCTTTTTAAGTCCTGTTTGTCTTCATCCCACAGTCAATCTGTTGATCACTCATGACCATCACCTCTCACCACCTCCCATGCTGCAGTGCAGAGTGAACCACGCTTAGTTTTCCTTTAGCCTCCAATTGCCCTCCCCATTCCCTCACCTCCTTCCCTGTGGTTCTTCCACATTATAGTCAGAGTGCTCTTTGGCAGGTAGAAACTGGAATATGTCACTGCCTTGCTTAAAACCCTCCAATGACTTTTTCTGCTAATTGGAATTAAATTAAGCTCCAGACTTAGAACCTGCGTGCCTTTATTCCCTATGCACCTTCTACCTCAGCTAGTTTGTTAGAGAGTGGGAATTCAAGGTCAGTCTTGATCAAGAGATGCAGACTGCAGAAAGTGTTTATGAACTCAGTGTGCACTTCCTGAATTTCCGTTTGTCCTTTTCCTGAGACTACTGTGTCTGAGAGTGCATCTGTGGTCTCTGGGTTTTCTTTTCCCATCTCACCTTTCATAGTTGTCCTTTCTCCGTCTTTACAAAAGCAAAGCATGAATGTATTTATTACTCATCTTAGTGGTACATTGTCCCAGAATCAGAACCTCCCTGGCACTAGAATATTGCTGTTGAGAAAGTGAATGACTAATGAATGACTGGGTAACAAGTCATTTTGCAATTTTCTTGGTTTTCCATTCTTTCAGCAAAATCGGAGACAGACCTTAATGGAGTTATTAGCCAATAGATCACCAAAAATTATAATATTCTATCATGATTTTGCCATATTTTGCTGGAGCTCAAAGAGTTAATCTTCTTTGAGTCCATTTATCTGTATTTATGTGAACAGATTTTCTTAACACCTGTGCTAAAATAGAATGATGCTGAATTCTGCTTCAGTCTAGCCATCCATAGTATCTATTTATGAGTACATAAAATAATGAGAACTAAAACAGTCAGCTACATTTAGTCCTATCACTGAGATATATTTACAATAATTTTATGCCTAACAGTTATTTATCAAATCCTAACAATTCTTATTTTGGCCAGTTCTGTTCTACGTATTGTAATAATTGCTCAATCTGAGAAGAATGCTAAGTCAGTCTCATGACCACAGGAAATTAAAACTAATCAGTTTTAATTTATGTAGGAAATGGTGAGTTATGATAACATGATCGATAAAAGACTGAATTTTAGACTTAAGATGCAAGTCTGTGAGGTCTGGAAATAGAAATGTGAATTAAAGGAGGAAAGGAAACTTTCTGTTGAAAAGATTCTTCTCATTTTTTACTTGGTTGATGGTGGGTATCAAATTGCTCTGCTCTTTAGAATCCATTGGCTATGTTGATAAGATGTAAGTTTTTATTTTAAAAAAATCAACATTTCTTAGAAATTACATCCTTTGCAATTCTTCAGATTTGGAAAGATTTCAGATGTCAACACAAAAATGGAAGATTATTTTTTAAAAAGTTGGTAAATATGTGAGCAAAAATGTTTGAAGACCACAACTCTAGATTACATTTCCCTTTTTCTGCTCCATGTTTATCATTTTGTTTAATTCGTAAAATTTGTGCTTCTTAATGCATTTTTTGCTGTTCACCTTCTAAAGCTTTACTGCTGCCATCCAGAAGTACCAACATGTTCTTCTCTTGATGCCCAGGTTCAGTATCTGTATCGTGTGTTCTGCCGTCTCCGTCCTGGTATTTCTATCCTTGCCTTACATGGTCGCCAGCAACAGATGAGAAGAATGGAAGTCTATAATGAGTTTGTCCGCAAGAGAGCTGCAGTCCTCTTTGCTACTGATATTGCAGCCAGGGGGCTGGGTAAGAAAGCTTCCTACCATGAATTTTCTGTGATCATGGGAAACGTAATTTGCTTGTAAAGTATATTTTCAGATATATAACAAAGTCAGCCGGGTGTGGTGGCTCACGCCTCTGATCCCAGGACTTTGGGAGGTGCAGGTGAGAGGATTGCCTAGCCCAGGGGATTGAGACCAGGCTGGGCAACTTGGTGACACCTTGTCTCAACAATAAATCAAAAAATAAGCCGGGCGTGGTGGTGCGTGCCTGGGGGTCCAGCTACTTGGAAAGCTGAGGCGGAAGGGTCGCCTGAGCCTAGCAAGCAGGTTGAGGCTGCGGTAGCCATGAGCTGTGCTACTGCACTCTAGTCTGGGTGACAGAGTGAGACTCCGACTCAAAACAAAAAACAAAAGTTCTTTAAATAATTGGGCTTTCTTTTCTTATTTTGTAAGAGAAAACTAAGTAAATCGGCAGCAGTTGATTAACATTAAGGATGTGTCAGTGAAAATTTCTGTAGTAGTTGCATCTTTTGTGCTCTTACTATTGTTTCATAATAATTCTACTACAGAATCTTGAGGAACCTGCAAAATCAGAAGAGGATTAACAGTTTAAAGATATGAAAACAATTCCTGTTTCTTTGTAAATTGGAAACTGTTTATGTTAATGTTGAACTCATTCAACAAGAAAAATCAGTGAGATCCGTCTTTTCACCGACCATTCAAATTTTTATCTTAAAATCACTACACATTAATGTATTTAAATTTATTTTCAAAATGCCACTGTTGTAGAGAACTTGTGGCTTTGTGGGAGTGGGATGACGAAGTAATTAGAGAGGAAAACAAGTTTAGAGATGGGAACAAAGGATGAAAATAAACAGGTCATAATTTGAATCCTTCAATCACTTAATCTTATCGTATTTGTTAATATGGCAAATTTTTAAACAGCCACACAAAGAGCCTAAGTTTAATCTACCCTCATATATACATTATGCAGCTCTAACAATGATGATTTTCGTGACCCTCCTTCTGCCCCTCTTGGAGTACCCGAAAGCGTGTCTTGGACATCCTATCAGTTTGTCCACATGTGACTGGGGAACTAACCAAGTATGCATCTTTCAGTGTTCTGGGCTGTTTTCTCAGGCCCACAACAATTCATCCTCTGCCTCCATCGTCACTGACTAGATAGTTTTGAAACATTCTGACTGTGCTTGTATCTATTTATATTTCACTGTGACTTTTGAACTTGAGCTAGGACAGGTCACAAAAGCTAATTTTGAGCTTAAGTTTACTCCTTTCAAGGGTCAGGTTCCTTTTTTAAAATTATAAGATAATTAAAAAAAAAAAACCACACATATATACCATGTACTCACAATGAACAGATGTTAACATTTTATCGTTTTTTCCTTGGATTTTTGTTACAAGTCGATGTCATCCTTTTGCTCTCCTCTCCTCTTTCCAGACACAGTTGATGTGTAACCTTTTAGTTGAAGGTTCTTCACCTCTAATCCAGAATCTGTGATAGAATTCAGCAGGTCTGTGAGCTTGGAAGGGGAAAAAATATCATATATTTTCACTAGCCTTTAACTGAAGTTTAGCATTACGGATGTAAGCAACAAATTATTGTGGTTCTAGTGGTACTTTTGACTTAGTTGCCAGTTGAAACCATTTTACATTGGTTAGTACAGATACCTTGGAATATTGTTTACACTTAGTAGTTTTCTGATATGGTAGTGATTATTAGGCCCACAACTAGGTTATGTTTTTTAATGTGGTAGTAAACAAGCATATACATTACTATATCAAATCTAATAC
This sequence comes from Tarsius wallacei, assembly GCA_963574415.1. Taxonomy (NCBI): domain Eukaryota; kingdom Metazoa; phylum Chordata; class Mammalia; order Primates; family Tarsiidae; genus Tarsius; species Tarsius wallacei. The sequence continues at coordinate 2,120 of CAUYQG010198539.1, read as the reverse complement.
ACATATTAATGTTTATATGTCATTTTCCCCCCTATAATCCTAAGTATTTACTTCATGCATTTAAAGCATCTGAGAGGGCGTTCATAGCTTCATCTATGGCACAAAAACTGTCCAGAACCCCTGTCCAGTTTCTTAAAAAGCAATCTATGAGCGTATTCACAAGCAATATATAGTATTATCTTGGGTGTTTTAGAAGTTCATATAAACAATATCATTATACATGCTAATTTATGACTTGATTTTGAAGTCTTTCTATGTTGATGTGTAAAGATCTAATGTGCATATAGGTAGAGGGTCCCATTGTATGACTGTGTCCAATTATGTATTTATTCTTGTGGTGTCTTTTAAACTATTTTATTCTTTCTTTCAGTTTTGTATTTGAATGAATAATCTGTGCATGTGGAGTAAAAATGAGCGGTAATGAAGCCACAGGCCCTTCTTGATCTCCCTCACTCCCTAGAAGCAGCTGCTTAGCCTCTTATTTCTTTCTCTGGAGTTTTGTTCTGTATTTCTAAATACTCTAATGCTGCTATTCTTTAATGTGTTGAGTTTAGGAATTATTCACAGACTTTCTTTTCGAAAGAAAGTCTTTCTCCACCACTTTGGGAGGTGAAGGTGAGAGGTTTGCCTGAGCCCATGGGTTCGAGACCAGTCTGGGCAACATGGCGAGACCTCATCTCTATAATATATCAAAAAATTAGCCGGGCGTGGTGGCACATGCCTGTAGTTCTAGCTGCTTGGAAGGCTGAGGCAGAAGGATTACCTGAGCCCTGCAAGTCGAGGCTGCGGTGGCTGTGAGTGTGCCACTGCATTCCAGCCTGGGCGACAGAGTGAGAATCCAACATTAAAAAAAAAAAATTATGTATATAAATTTAGTACTAGATAGCGCAGACTGGAATATATATATATATATAAAAATATATTCCAGTCTGCGCTATCTAGTACTATAGCTACATGTGGCTACATGTAGCTGTTGAAATCTTAAAATGTGGTAAATGAAACTGGGGAAGGGCTGAATTTTAAATTTTATGTAAACTTTAATTAAACTTGAATAGCTGCCATATTGAGAAGCACAGAGTAGAGACTCATATCTCTTGGTTTCAGAAAACTTACCTTTGAGTTGCTTCTTGGTGTTTTGGTTAAATAAATATTCAATATTTATATGATTTGACTATGTAATAGTTTGCTGCGGGGGAATTAGAATACTTAGATTGTTTCATATACCTTTTTTGTGATTCTCTGAGTAAATAGCTGTCTTGTTATAACATTTTTTCATTCTTTTGTTGTTTACTCTTTCTGTAAGAGTGTTTTTGACCTCTTTGATCTTTTTGTTTTTATTTTTTTGTGGTCCTCCCCTCCCCAACCCCGTCACCTGACCTCTTTGCTCTTATAATTTTCCTGTTTCTTTTCTCCTATTACCCATCTCTGTCTCTTTCTTTCTTTCTGGAAGATTTCTTTGACTTTATAGTTTAGCTTTTCTGTAAAAAAAAAAAAAAAAAAATTTTTTTTGGTATTGGAGTCTCACTGTGTCTCCCAGGCTGGAGTGCAGTGGCATTCTGTTCACAGCCACCGCAGCCCTGAAGGAGATCCTTCCACCTCAGCCTTCCAAGTAGCTACAGGCATGTGCCATCACCCCCAGCTGATTTTTTGATTTATTTTAGAGACAAGGGCTCACCAAGTTGACCAGGCTGGTCTCGAACCCCTGGGCTCAAGCAATCCTCTTGCCTCGGCCTCACAAAGTGCTGGGATTACAGGTGTGAGCCACTTCTCCTGGCAGACTGTAAAAAATGTTTAACTGTTGACTGGAGGTGGTGGCTTAACCTGTAATCCCAGCACTTTGGGAGGCTGAGGTGAGAGGATTGCCTGAGCCCGGGTGTTCGAGACCAGCCTGGGCAACTTGGTGAGACTTCATCTCTACAATAAATCACACAAACTAGCTGAGCGTTGTGACGTGTGTCTGTAGTTTCAGCTACTCGGAAGGCTGAGGCGGAAGGATCACCTAAGCTCAGCAGGTCGAGACTGTGGTGGCCATGAGCGTGCCACTGCACTCCAGCCTGGGCGACAAGAGTGAGACTCCAATACCAAAAAAAATTTTTTTTTTTTTTTTTTTACAGGAAAGC
>CAUYQG010198531.1:0-19682 GCA_963574415.1 Tarsius wallacei | reverse complement strand
TGGAACTCCCTTTTTATATGGTGCCCTGGGTGAGGTGCAGGATGGGGTGGCTTCCAGGAACCATTGCAATGGGGCAGTTTCTGCCTTTGAGTAATTGTCCATGCCACCTCTCAGGAGATTAGAGCTTCTTTTTTTTTTTTTTTGAGTTGGAGTCTCATTCTGTCGCCCAGACTGGAGTGCAGTGGCCGCTCTCCGCTACCGCAGCCTCGACCTGCTGGGCTCCAGCGATCCTTCCGCCTCAGCCTTCCAAGTAGCCGGAACTACAGGCGCGCGCTACCACGCCCGGCTGATTTTTTTTGATTTATTGTAGAGATGAGGTCTCGCTTGCCCGGGCGGGTCTCGAACCCGCGGGCTCAGGCAATCCACTCACCTCAGCCTCCCAAAGGCGCGGGATTACAGGCTGAGCCACTGAGCCCGGCTTAGAGCTTCTTTTTAAAGTATGATATTGCTGGGGTCCTGGCCTTCACATGTACTTTGGCTGTAATTTTCTACCTCCTAGTCTTGACTGTACAGAACTTGAGCAATCAGCTGCTGGGGTGGTGCAGCTGGAGGCACCATATGCACATAGGCAACTGCATGTCTAGACTCATTACTCACTTTCTCTTGGCACAGATTCCACACAATTCAGGAATTCCCTAGTTCCTCTTCCTAGATCATGTGACCTCTTATCCTAGTCCTGGAGAAATTGTATTGCAGTGTTTTAATTACCAAGAATATAGGATCCTTGCTGTTTTTGCCTCAGTTTCCCCTGACTCTGATTCTAGTCTAATGACTGCTCTACACTGCTTATGCTCCCTTTGGGAAAACAGTGTGGCAATGAACCTATGGAGCCATAAGCGTCTCGAGAAATTCCACTTTGGGAGGCCATTTCCTAACTGCAGAAAAAGCCGCTGCACAAAGATGTTCATTTAGGAATTCACTATAAAGATGAAGAGTGAAAAAGTGTGAACTGAAATGTCCAAGAGCAGGGGAAAGAGTCTGTGGGCAACAGTATTTCCTTGAGTGGAATATAACACAGCAGTTGTAAGTGATCGTTAGGAAGTTTAGTTAAGAACCTTCCTATTTGTCCTGTTTCCCAAATTTTCTGTAATGAGGTTATAGTGATCGTACAATAAAATAATGTAAAGCAAATAACAACCTTTTAAAACCCTGAAGACTAATTTGACAGTTACTTTCTCTTCTGGGTTGTCCCTTAAGCACTGGCTGCCCCAGCCAGTCTTCCCACTCCCTCTGACTCGATTCCCCCTCTTCACCTAGGGTTTATCTATTGATCTGGAGAGGCACAGAGGCCAAGTAGAGGCTTCTAGGTGGTGCCTTCCCTGGGAACCAGGACCTGCTCCTCAGGGTGGGGCAAGCAGGGCTCTGTCCTTCCCCAGGTGTTGACTTTTTAAATGTGGAAAGAAAACAATTAAATGACATCCTCTCCCACTGTGGGTGCCTTCAGCATCATCCACCTCAGGGATCTTAAACACAATTTTATAGGGGAAATAAAAGACAGTACAAGTCTGTCCATCCTAGGGTGAGAAAAGACAATCCTCTCCTTTCCTGAGTCATGCAGTGAACATAGAAGGTACCAAAGAGCAGTTGAAGCCCATTTCCCACAACTTGTCCCTGACACTAGCTATGAAAACCCCAGGGTGGGGTTCATGGGGGTGGGGCACTCAGCCTTCTATGGGGCACTCCAGTTGAGCAGGCAGGCTAAGAGTGGGCTCCAAGCTACAAGGAGGTAGCACCATCAAGGCCAGGGGGATGGCATCACAGGTGTCCCTGCAGGGAAACTCAGAAGCAGACAGGTGGCACAGAGGGGCATGCCAGCCATAGTGAGGTGACCATCTTGACAGCTTGGGGCCAATCTCCATACCTGGAAGATCTGCCCACAAGAGGAGAAGAAGAGGGACTGGATGGCATAGTAAAATAGAGACCCAGGCACAGGGACAGGAGAGCCAGCATGTGTTCCAGCTGGCTCTACTCAGGATAGATATTTTCCACCTAATGAGAGAGAAAAACCTGTTGTGTTTGCAATGTATTGTTTTGCACAGCTGTGGACTCAGGAAAGGAGAGGACTGTCTTTTCTCACCCTAGGATGGACAGACTTGTGCTGTCTTTTATTTTCCCTATAAAGTTTGTGTTTAAGATCCCTGAGGTGGATGATGCTGAAGGCACCCACAGTGGGAGAGGATGTCAGGGAAGAAATGGTACTGACCTATGTCCCAAACGAAACCCATAACCCTGGGATTAAGGGTCCTCAAGCCCCCAGCTGGAGCCCCTTTTTCCTTCTCTCTCCCTTCTTGGGAACTTATCTTGGCCAAAGGCTTCAGGTACCACCTGCGCAGGGGGCTCATAGGTTGATGTCTCCACCATCTAGAGGAAATCCCTACCCTATTCAGCCAACAAATATTTATGGAGCACTCTCCATGTGTCAGGCATTATATCACGGCCAGGACCCCACTGCGATTAGACCAAGGCCCAGCTCTCCAGAGTTTACATTCTGCTGAGGTCTCAAGGGCACCTCAAGTCCATTATGTGCTGAAAGCTAATACTTACAGAGCCAGGCACTGTTTCAGGGTCAAATTAGAGTTCCTTAAATCCCTTCTGCTCATTAAGATCAGCTTTTTCCCAGCTCCTGGAGTGCCACTGAGCTGTCCAGTGAAGTCAAGTTTCTTCAGCTGTGGAAGAAAGAGATATTTGGAGAACAAGAGAGTCAGGCAGGACTTGACAATCTGAACCAATTTTTCTTTTAAAGCATTGGGTCTTCATAGCTTCCTTTTGTAGTAGTAACAGCAAACTTTTATTAAACACCATATAATAGTCAGGCTTCCCTGAGCTTTCCATCTATTTTGCATGCAATCCTGGACACAACCCTATGACTTAAATAACATGTCTTATAGGAAACTGAGGCACAGACAAGTTCAGTTACTTGGTCAAGGTCACACAGTCATTGGATCCAAGAAATCTGGCTTTGGCTCCTTGTTCTTGACAACCAAGCTCTACTGCCTCCAAACAGCCACCTTAGGTGAGATCTGCTCTGCCCATAACTCCCCAGGACAGTTCTTGGGAACCAAGCATTTGTACTTCATCTGCACCTCTCTGGATTCAGATGGAGCAAGATGGATGTCAAGTGAGATTCCTCCTCCTGATCAGAGATGGTGGTCAGAGTCTGCCATCACTTGAACTCAGCATGTGTGTCCTCAGGACACTCAGAGTACAGGCTAGCCATCTTCCATGGTGGGTATGGAGAAGCAGAGAGCACTTGTCTCCCGGGAACTATTTCATGAACAGAGAAAAGATACATGTGGTCCAGAGAAACCAAGAATGTCACATCTAGTTCCTCAAAGGTTTTGGATGTATATCCTGTTTCTGGATTCTAGGACTTACTTTTGAATCCTTTGATAAATTCCTGTTTTTGTTTTTTCAATGTAATAATTACAAAGTGATGGTGAACAAGATAGGCAAACACGTAAAATATAAAGAGCTCAGCTAACCCTAATGTTACAGGAAAGCGTTTAGCTACAGTCTGGTGTGTGTATGTTTATGGATGAAAGTGTGTATTTGTAGGGTTTGCCTACTTAAATAGGTGATAAAAAGTTGACAAAGGTTTCTATTAAAATTGGATGAGGTGAAACTTGAAAGCCACTCACAAAACATGCAATCCACTGTTAAACTAAATCCCAGGTGAAAGGTGTGGGCCTAGAGGTCCTTTTTGGACACAGCAGACATGTTCCAACTCTACTAGTCCAACTCAAGTATACATGGGTATTCAGGCAAAATCATTCTGGAAATACCAAGCACCTGCATCCAGGTCTGATGTTCACATATCCACCAAGAACCTGGATCTGCAACTGCATCAAGGTTCTGAATCTGTCACCAGTAGTTGACCAGAGACAGCAAATCTCCTCCCCCAGGTTGAGTAAAAAGGCTTTGTAGCCCCAGGGAAATGTAGAGATCAGTGTAGAATCAATGGTGAGCTGAATTGAAACTTCTAGACCTTGAATAGCAAAACTGCTTGGTCTCCAGCTCTAGACCACTCACTACTTGATTGTTACATAAGAATGAAATAAACTTCTATCATCTTTGAGCCATTGTACTTTGGGGTTAGACTGTAACCCAATAATACAACTTTCAAAGACTATCCACAAATACAATTAATTATATCCTTTTAAATGTTTCAAATAAAATTACAAATGTAACATCTCAGATTATCTGTTAGATTTTCTTCAATGTTTCAAGCTCTATACATAATGATTAAAAACATATTTCTAACCTTACCACAAAAGGAGTGTGTCTTAGTCTGTCTCATGCTGCTATAACAGAATACCAGACTGGGTAATTTATAATGAACACAAATTTACTTCTCACAGTTCTAGAGGCTGGGAAGTCCAAGACTGAGAAGATGGCATCTGGAGAAGGCCTTCTTGCTGCATCATCCCATGGCAGAAGGCAGTGGGGTACGAAAGAGAGCAAAAGAGGGTCAAACATTATTTTACAAGGAATCCACTCTCTCAACAGACAGCATTAATCTATTCATGAAGGCAGAGTCCTCATGTCCTAATCACCTCTCATTAGGCCCCACCTTCCAAAAATGTTACATTGTGGATTAAATGAGTTAAACATAAGGCTCATGAAAAACCTAGGTTTTGAAATATTACAACTTAAAAAACTTGAGTAATAATCAAAACAAGTAACTATAAGTGGTCCCCTGCACATAAAAGCCTTCCTCAAATATTAAAAATGTCAAGTGACATGCTTAAGGGCCTGTCTTAGTCCATTTGTGTTGTTATAACAGAATACCTGAGACTGGGCAGTTTATAAAGAACAGAAATTTATTTTCTTGGTGTTCTGGAGGCTGGAAAGTCAAAGATCAAGGTGCTGGCTGTTTGTGTTGTCTGGTAAGGGCCCTGTCTACTTCCAAGACGGCACCCTGAATGCGGCATCCTCCAGAGGGAAGCAACACTGTGTCTTCATATGGTGGGAGGCAGAAGAGCAAGCAAGATGAACTTCCTCTATCAAACTCTTTTAAAAATTCACCTAAATCCATTCACAAAGGTGGAGTCCTTGTGGCCTAATCACTTTATAAAGGCCCTACGTTTTAATACTATCACATTGACAACCCTTGAATTTTTCAGGGGACACGTTCAAACCATAGTACAGTCTTTGGTTGGGCTTCTGTTACTTATGGCCAGAAAAGCCCAAGGAAGACACAATCCCCGTATAGCATGTTCCTATCTGTCTCAGTGTCATAGACCTCACAGCTACACTTCTAAATTTATGACAACTCTCAACACATGCATGAGTGGAGGTAATATCTGTTGGGTTGCCTGCTTAGCCTCATTGATGCAAACTATTTTTCCTTACCTAATCTCCCAAATGTACAGAATTCAGAGGTAGCTACCTGACTGATTGGACCAAAGGTGGACCATTGAACCAGCTAAGCTAATTGAATGCCAATTGCAGGAGAGCCTCAGTTGATCTCTAGGTGGTTAAAGGGACTATATGTAGACCAAAGAGCTGTTAATAGCTATTATCTATAGTGCAGATTGAAGAGCAGAGAAAAAGGTCCTTTCAAAGAGAGAGGAATAAAGCTGACAGGCAGAGAAATAGAAGCAAAAGATAGAATGCATCTTGGTTCTAGTCATTTCCAGAAACTCAGCTGCACATTGCCTTGAGTCCAGGGAGACAGCTGGTACATTTATGATAATTCATCCCCCCCATCTAAACAAGCTAGAGTCAGTTTCTATTATTTCTATTATTTGTAACCAAAAGAATTCTTCCTAATATGCATGAAAATATACTAAACTCATTGTGTGAAGCAAACTTGCAGGTTTTGTTTCAAAAAGAAATAGCTACTTGGTTGTCTCAATTAGTGGAAAATTCCAGGTCAGATTCCAACGTTTGGGTTAGAGAGTACAGAGATCCAAGGCATGAGCCCTGGTAAGCCCATAAAATCAAATTTACCCAAAACTCAACTCTTCCAGTAACTCTAACCTGATAATCACTTGCAAAATATCCCAAAATGATTGAGTATAAGAAAGTTACAGCCAATTAACCACTTGTGACTTGTATAACATCTTATTACACTTAGAATAATTTATAGGAAGATATCCAAGTCACATTATATGGACTATGGCAGAGCTTGCTAGTTTACTATTCTCTCCCACCTAATGTTACATTTCCCAGCTCTTCTGGAAGGAAAGACAGGGCCATAGAAAGGACTAAGTTCTGATCCGTGGAATATGAATATGCAAAATCTGGGCCACTTCCTTAAAAGAAATAACCCAGGTTTTTTCTCTTTTCCCTTCCTTCTCTTAGAATGTGAGCGTAGTCTGGGAGCAGGAACAGCCATACTAAACCACACTACAGAAGCCATGTGTTGTAAATGGAGCGCAACAAATCAGAAAATGCCTGGGTTCCAGGCTTATTTACATTCAGACCTTTCATGAGAGAGGAATAAACCTTCAGCTACTGTTCTTTTGACTTTTGTTTCAGTAGCTAAACCAGTACCCTAACTATAACATAATCTTTGCATGGAAAAACAAAAAAGAATGACTGTTTTTTGCAAATGGTATTGTAGTCAAAAGCAAGACTTTAAATTGACAAGGTTCATTCACTCAGCAAATATTTATTAAATCATAAGTGCCTGAATGTGGACAGTTGAGCATCTTTGGAAAAAGCATCCAGTCTGGGGAAGCAATTCAGTCCATGTGAGATGAATACCCAAAGGAACAAAGGAACAGTTAGCTTAGAGAAGGGTAGGCCATAAAACTGTCTTCAACATAGGAAGAGCTCATGTGGATAGAAGAGCTCATCATGCGACTTGATGCATATGGCCCCAGAAGATGAACTAAGACCAATAGGTTATGCAAGGAACGGAAGCACTGAGATCTAAAGGGTTCTGTCAGTCAGGGTTATTTTCTGCAAGTTACAGAAACAGACTCTGTCTAAAGCAAAAATAAAATGTATTGAAATGATATTGGGGGAATCATAGAACTGACCAGAGACCAGGGGACTGGCCAGGAGCCAGGAGTACTCCGGAGGACTGGTTACCAGGAAGCATAGCCCAGCCACGGAGCAGAAAGGGTCTGGTCCGCATGATGAATGATCTTTAACTCTTCCTCATGTCACAGTGTTGGTCACTCAGGATTGAAAGTCATGGGAGAGAGTCTGATTGGCTGTACCTAAATGTCTTCTCTTCCCTGACTGAATGTGGGGTGGAGTAAGGGAAAATCTGGTTCTATTGACTTTGGCAGAGTCAGACACAGAAGAACCAAGATGCCATCAGACAAATGTCCTGTGCCACCTTCAAAGATGCTTTCAAAGTCCATGAATCTGGGACCAGTGTCTCAGAATTGGGATAGGCATGTCCATTCAAGAAAGTTACCGCCTTTCCACATTCCTCACATATGCGCATACATTCTGCAGAATGATTCCAGCAATGAAAAGTTCACACCTCCCAAGTTCTTCTTCACGTTAAGATGAAATCAAGCCTGAGAGGGGCAATCAAGCCCCTCTAACTCTGGTCCTTGTAGAGTTGAGTCCTGTAGTTCTCCTAAGAAACCTTTCCTCCTGTCAGACTTACTCAATGTCACCATCCTCTGACTCCACCAAAACATCTGGTGCTTTTTCTTCCTTTTCTTATTTATCAAAATGTTAGCCATTCTTCACATTCCAGCTCAAATCCCACATCATACATGAAACATTCCCGAACCATCCCGGCCCAGAGTAATCTCTCTTTGGAAAGTTTTGCTCATACTTTTCATTAGGCAGTTTATCACACTCTTTTTATGCATTTTCTGTTTTTTAGAATTGATAACTTAAATCTTGCTAGACAATTTAACTTTAAATCCACTTATATCTTCTCTTGTTATCTAGATTATAACTTCTAGAGGACAGGAACTATTTCTTAATCATCTTTGCATCTCCTGTAGAACTTAACAAAATCCTTTCTACATGGATTTTTTATTTGTTTTTGGCTTAATTAATTTGAATACCAGAAGTGGGTGTGATCTTGCTTGACCCCTTATCCAAGAATTTGGGGAAGGGGAAACAGGGGAAGAGAACAGAGGTACTGTATATCAGACAATAACCTAAAATGGTTTTCAGGGCATAATCATGATGTGAATGATTTATATTTTTACATATTTTTAGCTATAATTTATATACAATAAACTGTACATATTTAAAGTATAAATTTGATAAGTTTTGACATATGTATATATATCCACTATTGTCCTAAATCAAGATAATAAATATATTCGTCATGCCTCCAATGTGTTCTCATGCCTCTTTGCAATTTCTCTGCTTCACTCCCACCCTAAGTAACCACTGATTTGTTTTATGCCTCTATAAGTTTGCATTTTCTGAAATTTTGTATAAATAAAATCATTTAGTATGTATACTTTTTTGTCCAGTTTCTTTCACTCAGTATAATTATTTTGAGATTCATCTGTGTTGTTGAATATATCAATAGTACATTCCTTTCTATTGCCGAGCATAATTTCATTTCATGAGTACATTACAATTTGTTTTCCAATCACCTGTTGATGGTTGTTTGAGTTGTTTCTGGGTTTTGACCATTACAAACAAAGCTGCTATGAACAATTGTATACAAGTCTTTGCATGGCACATGTTTTCATTTATTTCAGGTAAATACCTGGGAGTAGACTAGCTGGGTCACGTGGCAGGTCTCTGTATAACCTTCTAAGAAATTGCTGAAATGACCATACCACGTACATTCCCATTAGCAGTGCATGAGTGTTCCAATTGTTTCATCTCCTCACCAACACTTGGACTTTTGAACTACTGCCATTCTAATAGGTATATAGTGGTATCTCATTATAGTTTTAATTTACATTTTCTTAATAACAAATGATATTGAGTATCTTTTCATGTACTTATTTGCCATCCATAGATGACTTATTTGTCATCTTCTTTGATGAAGTATCTGTTCATTTAAAAAATAAGGTTGTTATCTACTTAGGGGACATCTTCTTGGACATTAGACTAGGCAATTAATTCACAGCCAAGTCCTCAAAAGCAAATGCAGCAAAATCTAAAATTGACAGGTGGGACCTTATCAAGCTAAAAAATTTTGCAAAACAAAAGAAACTATCAAGAAAGGAGAGTTTACAGAATGAAAGAAATATTTGCAAGCTGTGCATCTGACAAAGTTCTAACATCCAAGATCTATAAGGAACTCAAACTAATTGATAGGAAAAGAAAAACCCATTAACAAATGGACAAAGGACATGAACAGACACTTCTCAAAGGACGACATTCAAGCAGCCAACAAACATGAAAAAAATGCTCAGCTTCACTAATGATCAGAAACATGCAAATCAAAACTACAATGAGATATCACCTCACACCAGTCAGGATAGCTATCACTAAAAAGTCAAAAAACATCAGGTATTGGTGAGGCTGCAGAGAAAAGGGAATGCTTCTACACTGTTTGTGGGAACGTTAAGTCAGTTCAATCTTTGTGGAACGCAGTGTGGTGTTTTCTCAAAGAACTAAAACATTGAGCTACTACATGACCCAGCAATCTCAATTCTGGGAATATACCCAGAGGAACATAAATTGTTCTACCAAAGAGACACCTGCACAGTTATATTTATAGTAGAACTATTCACAATGGCAAAAACATGAAACCAACCCAGATGCCGGTCAAAAGTGGACTGGATAAAGAAAATGTGGTACATATATAAGATGGAATATTATGCAAAATCATGTCCTTTGCAGCAACATGGATGCAGCGAGAGACCATCATTCTAAGTGACCTATCACAGAAACAAATATGAACACCACATGTTCTCACTCATAAGTGAGCCCTAAACATTGGGCATGTGAGCACAAAGGCGAGAACAAATGTTGAGCCCTGCTAAAGGAGGATGGAAGGGGTGTGAGGGGCACACAACCACACAATGGAAGCCATGTTCACTACGAGGGGGAGAAAGGGCTCGCTAGAAGCCCAAACCTCACCTGCATGCAATTTACTTATGTAGCAAATGTTTGCATGCACCCCACAACTCTAAAAAAAAAAATACAAATAAAAAATTAAATTGGGTTGTTTTCTTATTGTTGAGTTTTGAGTTTCTCTTCATATTTTGGACATATATCCTTCATCAGAGGATTCCTGTGTGTGACAGAAGTGAGCCAGGATTTATAACTCCACTGGGCTCAATTATTTGGCTGGGAACAGCCCGAGGGACATGTGGCCTCAGCCCTTGTGGAGCAGTGGATCCAGAGGGACAGCAGCTGGGATCTGAGCAGCATCTTTTCATTCCTGCCGTATGCATACTAGAATGTCTGAGCAGGGTGAAGGAGGGTATGAGCAGGGTGATGGAAGGTATGAGCAGTAAGAAGGAAGCATGAATGCTACGGGAATACAGATGGGGGGCACCTGATTCAGTCTTCCAGGGTTAGGGGAGGCTTTCTGTGGGACAGGGTGAAACCAGTCTAACTAGTGGTGCAAACTAGTACCACCACTTTAAAAAGTCATTTGGCAGTATCTTAAAAAGCTGAGGTTTTGCATACCATGGGAGGCAGCATTCCATTCCTAGGATCATGGAGAAACTCATGCACATGTACATATATACACGAGTCTACATGTACAAGAATGTTTCCAGCAGTATTATTTGTAATAGCTACCCCCAAAAGAAACAACCCATGGCATCAATAGAATAAATAGTGATTTAGTTGTATGAGACAGAATCAGCAGTGAAAATAAATGAACAACAGCTACACTCAATAACTTTGATGAATCTCATAAATATAATGTTGAGGGGGAAAAGCAACACACACACAAAGCATGAAGAAATAAGCTGTTGCTTAGAAATGCACACATAAATGGTAAGACAAGAAAGAAAGACAGGGAAAGGGGATAGGGAGGGGGTTGTACTTCTAGAATGGAATGGAAGGGGATTCTAGGATGACTGATAACAATTATTCTTTAAATTCTCTATGTGTTTTGTGCAATTGCTGTCTGTATATCTCATAATGAAACAAAGAGGAAATAGGAGTAGGCTACATGAAGGGAGAGGCATTCATTCCAGGCAGAGGGCAAAGGTTAGGAAGGAAAATATATGTGGAGCTTTGGGACCTACAGACACAACGGAAGAGCAAAAAGGTGGCGAGGAGTGGCAAGAGGGATGGAGGCAGGCAGGAGGCCCTTACAAAAGGAAGGGCCTTGTAAATTCATTGAGGAGTTTGGACTTCACCTTGAGGGCAACAGGGAGTCAGTGAAGTACCACACTTAAGTTGGAGAGAAACTGAATCAGATTTGCATTTTCAGAAAGACCCTTTGGCCACAGCATGGAGGATGTGCTCCACAGTAACCAGGTGAGTGGCAGTGAAGTGGGGAAGTACAGAGTTTCCAGTCTTAGTGTGTTGGTGCTGCATGTAGCAAGGGCTCAATGTGAAACCAAACAGAGGAGTGAGCCTGCAGCTGTAGTCAAGTTTAAGGGCACTGCTTTCAAAGTCTGAGGTGGGGCTTCCTCATTTCAGACCAATCATGCATTGGCCTTACTCATGCTGCATCTAGAAAGTTTTCATTTCTTAATCATTGAATCATTGGTAACTGGAGGAGATTCTCCTATCAGGTTGCTCTCTAATGTTAATTAGGCAAATATTTGACTGAGGAGAAAGTGTCATCCCTGGTCCCAAATGCTTTCTCATTTTGATTCTGAATACTTTGGAATAAAGGAGAAAGGAGGGAAAAAGATTAACAAATAACTGATCATTGCAGAAAGTTAACTCTTTGTAGAAACCATTTAATATCAGCACTATATGTAATGATTCTTCGTCACTCAAGTTGGAGTGCAGTGGTACAATCAGAGCTCACTGCAGCCTTGAACTCTTGGGCTCAAGCTATTCTCCTGCCTCAGCCTCCCATGTGGCTTGACTATAGGTGCATGCCACCACACTCAACTGAGTTTTCAATTTTTCTGTAGAGTTTTGCTATGTTGCCCAGGTTGGTCTTGAACTCCTGATCTCAAGTGATCCTCCCAAAGGCTTTGGCCTCCCAAAGTGCTGGGATTACAGGCTTGAGTCACTGAACCCGGTCAATGTAATAATCCTTTATCACTAAAATGACTTGTTCCATTTGCAACACTATTACAGAGAAGCATCTGGATAACATGGTTATTTAAAGTTTTCTTAAGGATTCTATACTTAATTTTAAGTATATAAAACTTAATTCTTTGTCCAAGTTGGGAACTAAATTCCCAAGATATTCCCTGTGTATTCTCTTAAGGCTTTAGTAAACCTAGGCTGAAAGTTCAAGATGATTTATTGTGGGAGTTATCGTCTGATAGCTTCCAGTTATCTTGTAATTTTTTTTTTTTTTTTGAGTTGGAGTCTCACTCTGTCGCCCAGACTGGAGTGCAGTGGCCGCTCCCAGCCACCGCAGCCTCGGCCTGCTGGGCTCAGGTGATCCTTCTGCCTCAGCCTTCCAAGTAGCTGGAACTACAGGTGCGTGCTACCACGCCCGGCTAATTTTTTGATTTATTGTAGAGATGAGGTCTCACCAAGTTGCCCAGGCGGGTCTTGAACCCGTGGGCTCAGGCAATCCACTCACCTCAACCTCCCCAAGCGAGGGATTACAGGCTGAGCCACCGAGCCCAGTTATCTTATCATTTTAATTGCACCTGAGGGATTTTTTTTGGCAGCATAGATAGCTGCTGCTATTGTTGTCATTATGTTTATTTTTAAAAATACGAGCAACCTGAAAGAACAGATACTATCTAATACTGAAATAGTATATCCTGACCTGATATATTCTAAACTATAAAATCTTCCTTATAGCTACTTTTGAGGGGGTTGGCTTGCTACCAGATGTCTTTTCCATTGCAAGTGATCATTTACTTCCTATGTTCTCTACTGGAATTGCCTCTACCTGCCACACAACCTTACCCACTTGGCCTCTTCTTCAGGAAAGTGCAAAGAATCAGACCAAAGGCACAATTCTGTTTAGTCCAGGCAAACTTGTCCCTGAATCAATGTGAGCTGCGTTGTTGGGTGTGAGCTAACACCTATGGCTTTGCTTCTTTGACTAAGTCTATTAAAACCAGCTGATGATAATGAGGTCACTTTCCCATGTGGATCAACAGAACCATGTCCAACCATGAAGATTATCATCTTGCTATGAAGACTTATGAAGATAAAACATCTGGAGTAGAAATGCTAATGAACTGAATTGTAACATAAACCCTATATTAGGAGTTAAGGAAATACTAAAGGTGGGTGTGGCCAGAACAAAGGAAAGTTGGTCCAGAATGTCTCTGGATAAGAACCTCAAGACTGAAAACTGACTGACCACATGCAGAAGATTGAAACAGGACCCCTACCTATCACCATACACAAAAATTAACTCTAAATGGATCAAAGACCTAAACATAAAACCTCAAACTTTAAGACTCTTAGCACAGGAGACAACCTTATGGAAATTGGAACTGGGAACGAATTCCTATTCAGAACTCTAAAGGCCATTACCTTAAGAAATCAGATAGACAAGTGGGGCCTTATCAAATTAACGAGCTTCTGCAATGCAAAAGAAACCATCAAGAGAGCAGGGAGACAGCCCACAGAATGAGAAAAAATATTTGCCAACTGTATATCTGACAAAGGCCTTACATCTAGGATCTACAAGGAACTCAAATGCGCCGAAAGGAGAAAAAATCAACAGCCCCTTTAAAAAGTGGGCAAAAGACATGAATAGACACTTCTCAAAAGAAGATATATGGGCAGCCAACAGACACATGAAAAAGTGCTCAGCCTCACTCATCATCAGAGAAATGCAAATTAAAACCATATTGCAATACCACCTAACCCCTGTAAGAATGGCCATCATTAATAAAACAAACAACAACAGATGTTGGCGAGGATGTGGAGAAAGAGGAACGCTTCTTCACTGCTGGTGGGAATGCAGACTAGTACAACCTCTTTGGAAGACAGTGTGGCAATTTCTGAAAGAACTAGAAATCGACCTTCCATATGACCCAGGAATTTCCCTATTAAGAATATACCCGGAGGAACTCAAACTATTCTACGAAAAAGATATCTGCACACATATGTTTGTTGCGGCTCTATTCACAATAGCAAAAACATGGAACCAACCATGTTGCCCACTGAAGCTGGACTGGATAAAAAAAATGTGGTACATATACACAATGAAATATATATGCAGCCATAAAGAAGGACAAACATATGAACTTTGCAGCAAATTGGATGGATTTGGAGTCTATCATACTCAGTGATTTATCACAGAAAACAAAGAACTGAGTTCCATATGTTCTCACTCATAAGGTGATCTTGAACAATTATAATGCTATAAGAAAGCGATTGGCAGTAGTGGAAAACTGTCAGGGGAGTGGGGGGTGGAACTGGCAGTTGAGGGAAACTACTAGGGGAGGGAGGGACATACCTCATCAACAAGGGTAACTGCATGATCAATGTTTGTATACCTAACCCTGAATTGTACCCCACATCTTTAAAATAAATTAATTAATTAAATAAAAAAATTAAAAATTAAAAAAAGAAATCTCCATTCCGATATCCATAGAGATTGTACTAATTTAAACTCCCACCAAAAATGTACAAGTGTTCCCTTTTCATCACATGTGTGCCAGCATCTATTTTCTACGATTTTTTAAATAAAGGTCATTTTGACTGGTGTAAGATGATATCTTATTGTGGTTTTAATTTGCATTTCCCTGATAATTAGTGATATTGAGCAGATCTTCATGTTTGTT
Organism: Tarsius wallacei; assembly: GCA_963574415.1. NCBI lineage: Eukaryota > Metazoa > Chordata > Mammalia > Primates > Tarsiidae > Tarsius > Tarsius wallacei. The sequence goes on along the minus strand of CAUYQG010198531.1, from coordinate 4,938 downwards.
GGCCATTTGTATTTCTTCTTGTTAGAGATGTCTGTTTATGTCATTTCCCTGCTTTTTAAATGGGATTATTTGCTTTTTCTCTTGCTGATTTTAGTTCTTTGTAGATTCTGGACATTAGTCCTTTGTCAGATGTATAGTTTGCAGATACCTTCTCCATTCTGTACGTTGCCTATTTGTTCTGTTTATTATTTCTTTTGCTGTGCAGAAGTTTTTTAACTTAATTAAGTACCACTTATTATTTTTTTAAAAATTTTACTTTTTTTTGCATTTGCTCTTATGGTTTCAGCCATTAATTCTTTGCCTAGGCCAATGTACAGAATATTTTTTTCTAGATTTTCTTCTAGAATTGTAATGGTTTCAGGCCTGACATTTAAGTCTTTAATCCATCTAATTATTAATTAGATCTAATTAATTTTTCTATGTGGTGAAAGATAGGGATCAAATTTCATTTTTCTGCACATAGTTATCCAATTTTTTCAGAATAATTTGTTTAATAAGGTTGTTCTTTCCTCAGTATATGTTTTTGTCTGCCTTGTCAAAAATCAGTTGGTTATAGATATATTAATTTGTTTCTGGATTCTCTATTCTGTTCCATTGGTCCATGTGTCTGCTTTTGGACCAGTACCATGCTGTTTTGGTTACCACAGCCTTGTAGGGTAATTTGAAGTCAGGTAACATGATGCCTCCAGCTTTGTTCTTTTTGCTTAGAGTTGCTTTGGCTATTCTAGCTCATTTTTGGTTCCATATGAATTTTAGAATTGTTTTTTCCAATTCTGTGAAAAATGATGTTGGTAGTTTGATAGGGGTTGTGTTGAATCTATAGATTACTTTGGATAATATGTTCATTTTAACAGTGTTGATTTTTTTCAATCCATGAGCTTGGGATGTTTTTCCACTTGTGTCCTCTACAACTTCTTTCATCAGAGTTTTGTAGTTCTTGTAGAGCTCTTTCACCACCTTGGTTAAATATATTCCTAGGTATTTTAGCCTTTTGGTTGCAATTGTAAATGGAATTGAGTTCTTGATTTGATTCTCAGCTTGGTCACTATTGGTGTATAACAGTGCTACTGATTTGTATGTGTTAATTTTGTGTACTGAAACTTTACCAAATTCATTTTTCAAATCTTAGAGTACTTTGGAAGGGTCTTCAGAATTCTCTAGATATAAGTTGGCATACAGAGATAGTTTGATTTCTTCTTTTCCAATTTGGATATCCTTTAATTTTTTCTCTTGCCTAGAAAGGAACAGGTTGGTGGAGACAACTTGCCTTGATCCAAAAGCAAACAAATTACCATCTCTTGTCTAGCTCTGGCCTGTGGCATGAAATGATTGATGCTGTGGTTTTGAGCAGGTTCTTTCTTTGTCTCAGAGCACTTATGGACACATGTCTCACAAAGCATGTGGACAAGTTCACAAACATCATCTTTCCACACCACGGTTACATGTTGGAATTGAGTATACTGCCAATAGCAGTCCAGGGACCTCTGCTCCCCTCAGCCAGGCCTAGAATTCTTCCCAGGAAGCCTGTTCCAGAAATTCATTTTAGAATATTTCATTGGGTAAAACAAATTTTGGCTTGGTCCTGCCCCTCACTTCCATATACAGAGTATTGCACTGATTGCTATGGGGAATTTTAGTGAATTATTGGACCAAAGATGATCTTTTGAATACTGATTCCAGTCATAAAGACTTTACTGGCCATAAGGATACCTGTCAGGTTATAGAAAAGTCCATAGGTACCTGCAGCTATGATAGATCCTATAAAAGAATGTGAATGGTGATGAAGCAATGGTATTTTTGTACCTCTTTGTTGTATGTGGTAGAAGCATTTTTTGCCCTTGTCATCCTTGTTAAATGGGCTTCACAGCCTACAGAGAAACCCTAGTGTTATTTGAACATGGAATACACGGCATGGTCAGTTTCAAACTCAGCCTGTCCAAACTGAATCTTGCCTTCTTCTTCATTAAACACTTAATTTCTTCTCCAGATATTGTTATATTGCCTGAAGTCCTAAGCTTAAAACCTTGGACTCACTTTCACTTCTACTCTGCTGTGTTTCATCATGGGAAAGACAGAGATGAAGAGTTCAAGTAGGAGCACTAGCAACGTGAGATATTATCAGAGTGGAGCACCCGAGCACTGGAAGGCCTGTTTCACATGGGCTGGTTCTAGGTCAGAATCAGGTGTTCCCATGCTTGCCTAGTGGCCATGCTTGCCACAAAGACTCATACCTGGCAAGGGAGAAGAAGGAAGCTGGGGAAGGAGAGAGGCAGAAAGGCTAGTCAGACGAGAGCACTCAAATCACTGTGCCTACACTAGCGCTGAATTTATCAATTTTTTAAAAAGAATAACTGTATTGATACATTTTGGCTTTTGTCTTTATATTAATTAGAATATATTTGAACACTAGTGGGGATAAACTATTAGCAATGTATATAGTTTTGTTGAGTAGTGCTTCAAGGAGATTGCTCTCTTAACAATCCCGAATGATAAATCATCTCTATTTTAATAATAACTCTTTTCAAAGTTGACAAGAACAGGAAGGAATGAAGTGTGCTAGCTACTGTAATAGGTCCTTCCACATACATTATCTCATTTAATCTCCAGAACAATGCTTCTAAGTATTTATTATTCCCCATTTTTATAATTTATAAATTGCCCAAGGTAATGTCAAATCCATCTCTGCCTCTTGGGGGATGCTTTCTTCTGTGTCTGGTAGAAATTCACATGCTTAGCACCTGAGATAGGTTTCCTTTGTTTTTAAGGCTGGAACTTGGTTTATTTGGAGCTCAAATTTTTTGAGTCATTTAATAGGCTTTTTCTACCTGACCAATTAAAATAGAGAACTAAGAAATATTTCCTCTATCTTCATAGAAACAGATTTACTTATCCGAGTTCTAGGCAGATTGTCTCTTGTCCTCCACTTTGCTCAGGTAGATATAGCTAAAGTTACAGCTGGAAAACAAAAAACAGCTGAGAAACAAAAGCACTGTTTTCTCTCATCTTTTCATCTTCATTTGTATATTATGCCAAAGTTAACTCTTAAAACTTTAAATTCTAGAATACAGTTTTGAAGTAAACCAGACATGTATATTAACGATCAAGGTGTTCTATCATTTCTTAATCAATTCATTATAATAACCTTATTTTAACTTTTCTTTCTTTTTAATGCATCCAAAAGTCCTTTATTTACTTTTTTAACTACAGCAACACCTTGAGCAGGTAAGTATCTGCTACTTCTTCATAGCAATGCTTTATGGCTATTTTAAAGATGTTTTTTGTGGGGTATCCAAGGACACTAAACTAAAGGGGAAGTTTCAACTACCATGACTATTGGAGGAAGCACAAGTAGAGCCATGGTATTTAGCCTTCAGTGATCCCCAACATTCTGAGGCTATGAAAAGATACGGATACTCTTTCTGAAAAGCATGCATAGATATGAAATTTTAACTACCATGTTCAGGGTGTTTAAGTTAGCAGTTCTGAATTAATCCTGTTTTAACTACCGATTGTTAAGGGGCATAATTAACATATTTATTTACTTCCTTACAAATTTGAGATTTATGACATGTATTACAACCACCTTATTTTAAAAGATAAGCATAGTTGTTGTTTTTAAGAAGAACTTTTCAGACTTAAATAAAGCTTTAGAAATGATTTGTTGCACAAATCAGTATTTAACTACACATATTTCTTGAGTGTTAATAGAATTTTCTATATAATAGATTTTCTATTAAAAGATAAAGCTAAACTAGTTCATTCAAGTTTTTCGCTTAAATTTTGGAGATGGGAATTAATAGGAGCTGTGTATTTAGCATTCATTTGCTGTATAAAACATGGCTTTATCTTGAAAAATGCTCTCCATCCCTGATTAGCATCTTTTTGCTTTGTAGATATGGAACAGAATCCTTGGTTACTCTAATGTATACAATAGGGAGAACCATAAGTACAGATTTACAGATCATGAAGGTAAGTCCTTTAAATATTATGAAGTATAATGATCATTTGGAAACCACTTTTTATATAATTTGGACCTGCTAAAATTAAAAATAATATGTTAATCTAAATTATTACATTCTATGCTCCCATTGGTGCTACATTGCTGTAAAGGAAGTATTTTTTGATTGTATCCTGCTCTTGAAATAGAAACCACTTGTTCATGGAAAGTTGCACTTCATTCTTTCTCACCTGAATTACTGCAGTAGACTTTGGCCCAGGGTCCCTATCCCAGATTGTGCTTCCTTTCATCCCATCTTTCCTATTGCTGCCAGTCTTTTCTCCTGTTCCCAAAGATTCAGTAGCTCTTTGTAGTTTTTGTAGTTTTTAGAATAAATTTTTAAAAATTTTGACTAGCATATGAGGCCCTTCACGATCTGGCCTTTGGCTTTGTTTTTCCCATCTCACCACCAAGTGTCAGAGAGCAAGAGAGACAGAAAGACCTCTCCGAACACTTTTCCTCTAGATATACTGTGCCACTTACAAATTTTTAAAAATTATTGCATTGCCTCACATTTTCTAGATTTCAGAAACAATCTACCTTCTGTCTGGGGAACTCTCCCCATCCCTGTCTTTGGCTAGATAAGTCCTATTTATTCTTCAAGGTCCTGCTCCAACTGCCTATTCTTGGAATCTTTTTTTTTTTTTGAGTTGGAGTCTCACTCTCGCCCAGACTGGAGTGCAGTGGCCGCTCCCGGCCACCGCAGCTTCGACCTGCTGGGCTCCAGCGATCCTTCCGCCTCAGCCTTCCAAGTAGCTGGAACTACAGGCGTGCGCTACCACGCCAGGCTGATTTTTGATTTATTGTAGAGATGAGGTCTTGCCAAGTTGCCCAGGCGGGTCTCGAACCCGCGGGCTCAGGCAATCCACTCACCTCAGCCTCCCAAGGCACGGGATTACAGGCTGAGCCACCGAGCCCGACTTATTCTAGGAATTTTTAAA
>CAUYQG010198526.1:0-52419 GCA_963574415.1 Tarsius wallacei | reverse complement strand
TGAAAAAAAATTAGTCCCAGAAGATTATATACAATGATAGAATTATTTTATAAAGCTCAAAATCAAGTGCAATTTTTAAAAAAATTTTTAAAAGTTGGAATCTCACTCCATCACCCAGGCTGGAGTGCAGTGGCATGCTCACAGCCACTTCAGCATCGACCCTGGAGAGGGATCAGGTGATCCTTCCACCTCAGCCTTCCAAGTAGCTGGAACTACAGGCGAGCGCTACCATGCCCGGCTAAACTTTTGATTTAGTTTAGAGATGGGGTCTTGCCAAGTTGCGCAGGCTGTTCTCAAAGCCGTAGGCTCAGGCAATCCCCTCACCTCGGCCTCCCAAAGCAAACAGAATTAAGTGATATATTTTAGGGTGTGAGGAATACAAAATTCAGGATAGTGGTTACATCTGGAGAGGAGGCAGGGGCATGGGATAGGAAAGTACCAAATAGGTCAGTGCATCAATACCATTAATATCTAGTTGAGTATTCATTTTATTGTTATGTTTCATAGATTATAGACATGTTGCATGTATGCTTTTATATGTTTTAAATCTCACACAATGCAAATATTTTTAAAGTATATGTTGCTTTCTCTACCTGTTTCCTATCAGAGTCTCTTCTCATGATCCCCAAGGTCTTGAGATCACACAGGAGTGGTGAGAAGGTGTGATTGTGACAATGCTACCCCTTGAGTGGCAGACTTTTAGGGTAAGGCTGACAATGACTACTGAATAGCATCAGAAAGAAGACATTGGAGCTTTCTCTATAGCTCTTCCTTCCAAAAACCCAGAAAATCTTGGGCCATGGAGGAAAAAAATCCATCAAATAAGGCTTGGTGACCTCTGGAAAATTCCTATTTATTGTCCCAACAGTGACTAATACTTCTTAATGTGGACCTGGGTAGGATATTATGAGAAACTTGTTCTTTTGCTGCCCACTGTTCTTTTCTGAGCAACATGTGGCCTTTGAGTGAGATAGAAGTTGGCATGTGTATGATGACGTAATACATTACTCAGCCAAAGTGTCATGGGCTCAAAGGTTCAGTCTTAAAAAATTAAAGATGGATATATGAGAAATTGGCCCATGTGAGAATAAGAATGGCAATAGAGGGGGAAAATGTAAGCCAGTATTAGTGTTCTGCTACTTTGAGTACTGAGATTGTCTGCTGCTACGATTCTTCGTCACTAAAGCGCTGGCCAGTGCCGGGAGGGGTGGGTAGACCTCTCCAGGGAGACATCCGCTCATTGGGAAGCACTGAATAGAAACATGTGTGACATGCTGGTGTGTGGAGGTTGAGTCTTATTCTTAGTTTCCATTAAATGAGTGCATGGAATCAATACCTAACTGAACACTTGTCTTGAGAACACCCAGAGGCCCCTGTGGAATTTGGTATTTTCAGACTCATTCTCAGATAGGAAAATGTGCAGCATGTCTATTTTTTAAGACAGTTTCAACATGTTTTATGTAACACTGATGCATCTGGAAGTGAAAATGCTAAGAGTTTCATTTCACCAAAAAATGAATTTTTTTTTTTTACTTCAACCTTTAACTTTAAATCACAATTAGTGACCTTTTCACCATAGTTTTGAGAGAATCAAAGTATGTATATTCACTGACACATCGAACCAGTATTTACAGAGATTATATTATGTGCAAAGAACTGTGCAGGTTGTTATGAAAAATGCAGAGACCTAGTCAGGGCCCTTAAGGGGCTCACAGTCTAGAGAGGGAGACAGATCATTACATGGCAGGAAAAATACAATATATGTGGGAACGTACCACAAAGGTAGTGACTCTTAAAGGAAGAGTGACACTTGAATGAATGAGAACATCCCCTTTTGAGGGACCAGCAAAATAAAAGATGAATTTTGCCTTACATTACTAAGATTTTACCAGATTATTTGACACAAACATAAGCATCATGACACTGAAATTAATAGTGAATTCAAATAAAAAATGAGGCCCCAATTTTGCCTGTATGATGATCACTTGTATACCTAATCCTGAATTATACCCCACATCTTTAAAATAAAATACAAAATAAAAAACCAAAACAAAAAAGACTTGTTGGCTACCTTGGTCTATTCCACCTTTCTATTTTATTTTAATTATGCTACAAAGAGTGATATATTTATGATATGTTAAATTGGTCAATAGTTGTGGCCAGTGAATAGAATTGTAATTCAATTTAAAAGGCATGTAATATGCTCATGGTAAAACAATGATAAGTTATACACTTAAGTGTTTTTGTAATAGTTTCTCCTATAGCTCTAGTACCCCTGAGAAAAGGTTTGAGGCTCAATCATATCTAATTTGCTTTGTGTATTATCAGAGATAAAGTTTGGTTGAGAATAGAAATCGCAGAATGTAATAATGCTAGTGCCTTACATTTCAGTAGCACATGTTATATAAGACATTTTATGTTATTTAAATTTTGTCAACATGCAAGAGAAAGAGCAATATAAGGCAGAACTATAAGTTTGCTTTGTAGAATAAATTATTTCCAGTTCATTCTGCTCAACCGTGTACTGGTAGCATTTGTAAACAATAGTATTTAACATTTTTTTTTAAACACAGTTGCAAAATAGTCTTTTTGTCTGTTTTCCTAGTCTATTTCCTTAATTTCAGCAATGCTAAATTAGAATAACATCTAATAGACCACATGTGACACATATTTGCTGTTAATTCAAACCTTTTATGGCATAGTCATTAGTTAAATCCTTAGTATTTATTTATAAAGTCACATTCATTACTCTGTCCAGTAATTAAAATAAATGGATGGATATGTAACTCTAGCTTTTTCTTAAGCAAAAGAAATCATTTACAGTAAGTATTTGTAATTATTTCAGCTAAATGTTAATAGCACTTGAATGGCAATATTTGTTATTGCTGTCATTTGGATTTTATTGACAATTTTTGTACAGAAATGCTTTTCTGTCAATGCTTTTGTCTTTCCACACTTACGGGTATATTGCAGATTATCAAAACAATCATTTGTCCTTCAGCTGCAGTGACTAAGACTCCCCTTTATCCTTAATTTTCAGAGTGCCTCTCTGGCAATTTTTATGTCCTTACAGAGATGCTAATGCTAATTAATGTTTTAATAGGAAAAATATTGGCAAATAAGACTGTTAAGTTTCAACCATGAGTTGTAAATTTAACTTGGTTGCCCTAACATTAATAATAGTAGAGATAATGACTCTACAATGAATATTTATAGAGTGCTTCCAGTATATGAGCTTTGTACTAAACAGTTTACTTACACATCTTGTTTAATTCTCATAGCATATTTTACAGATGAATGTATGGCCATTATACCCTACAACATTTAATAATAATATACTCTATTAACAGTATATATTAAATGCTCAACTCTGAAGCTTTGCAGATATGAAATATGTTTGTGTGTCCACATGATAGATACATGTGTGTGTGCGCGCGTATATGCATATATATGCACATTGCTTTTTTGTTCACTCAACAAATATGTATATATTGACAATTTATGTCAGGCTGCTGTGCTGAACTCTGGGAATACTGTCATGAGGGAATATCTCTTTCTTGCTTTCAAGGGACTTAGGCTGTAGTAGGAGAAGTGGACTTGCTTAAGAAACAAGTAAAAAAAATGATAATTTTTAAAATAGGGATAGGGACAAGGTGGTATAAAAAAATGAAGGAAGAGCCCCCAGCTTCCCAGAAGGCATCAGGAAGGTATTTACAGAAACAGCTCTATCCCTGAGACTTGGAGATTGAATAAGTTCTAAAAGACAATGTCTGGTAGGAATAGAAGAGACAAGGGTGTGTAGATGAGCAGAAGTGAGGAAGGGTCAGTCAGAGAACTCTGGAAACTCAGAGATGCTGAGGGGCGAGTGCAGCTGGAGGAGAAACCCAGCTGACTGGGATCAGATCACAAGGGGTATTGCATGTTGTTCAAAGGAGTATAGATGTTATACCCTGTATGCTGGAAAACCATGCACAAATTAGTTCAACAAATACTAATTAAATTATCATGAATCATCTTTCCTGTCTTCCTTCCTTTCCTCCTTCTTTTACTCATTTATTTATTCATCAGACTTTTGAGTGCCTAGGATATGCAAAGCACAGCGTTGAATTCTGATGATAAAAGGATTCGCAAGGCTGGATATAGCTCTGTCTTCCTGAAGCTCACTAATTCATGAGAGAGACAAGCATTAATCAATGAATCAACCAAAAAAATTGTGTAATTACAAAGGTGACTAGGACAAGGGAGAGTGATTCTATAAAAGCATGTCATAGGAGGTAGTGACCTGACCGAGGAGGTCAGGATACGCTCCCCTGAGGAGAAGAGGACTGGGCTGAAAGCTGAAGGAGAAAAGAATAGAAAGAAGATCATTTGATGGAAGAGGTAGGTGATTTGGAAAGAAGTCTTCACAGGGAAGAGATCATGTGCAAAGACCCTAGGGTCATGGGAGCAAGGTACTTTTAAGAAATTGAAAGCAAGTCAGTCAAGCTGGAGAACAGACTGCAGAGAACACAGGGGCTGGCCACACGGGGCCTTGGGGGCCTTGTTAAGAATCTGTGCTCAGTGGAAAGCCACTGAAATGGTTTAGGCAAGAACTGAGGATGGTCAGTAGGATGGTGGGATGGGCACAGGGAGACCAGTTAGGAGGTCAGGGTAATGGTACAGATTGTATACCATCTGGTGGTACAGGAGAGAAATAGAGGCAGTTGAAATATAAAAATGGGGCAAAATTTAAGAGAGGATGATGTTAGGATGATGCTGGTGCCACTGCTGAGCTAGGAAACACAGGAGAGGTCAGACTTTGCTTGGACGTCCAGCACTGGGGGAGGGACGGGCAAGCTATCACAAGGAATTGAAGCTCGAAGCTTGAGGTTGGCCTTGAAGAATGAGTAGGCATTTTCTAGATGGCAAAAGAATTAGCATGTGTAAAGGCAGAGTCATAACCAGAGTAGTGCAAATAAATTCCCACATATATATGTGCTGTAGATGTGTAAAGCACATAGCACAGTGCCAGGAACATAGTAAATGTTCAATCAGTCAAATTAGTGATCACTTTGACTATCATTGATATCAAGCCTTATCTTAGTTATCAGCACATATATGAACACATATATGAAAGAGGAGTTATTATGGAACTCGTAAGTAATTTTGCTGATGTCTTGGTTTGCTAGCCACTTATAAAGGACATGGATTTTAGGTTTTTACTTAGTTTTGGCATATGGATTTGGGGTTATCTGGCATTTTTAATTTACTGAAATAACTATCAATTTATACTCAATTGAAATACGAACATGTTGGTTTCAGTTGAGCTTGAGAATTAAAATCAAATCCCAAAAGAGTTAGTAATATTAAGACTTAGGTGATATATCAACTCTGGGGAAAACGAAGTGATGTTGATTTGATATATGACTTTTTATAATAAGTGCAGAAGTGTTGATAGAAAGAACAATTTTGGAGCAATGATATAGTATGGGAATTACGAGCATGACTTCTGTTGGCTATAGATATAAATTCTGACTTCAGCATTTGCTAACTGTATGTACTCTCATGTTTCTTACCAATAATACAGAGGTAATAATGATTACTAGCCACCTCACAGGGTGCAGTGGAGTGGAGGTAGTATATGTAAAGCACAAAGCACAATGCCAGGAACATAGTAAATGTTCAATCAGTGTCAGTGATGACTTTGACTATCACTGATATCAAGCCTTACGTTAGTCATCAGCAGAAAGGCATGTGCAGTTTTGAAAGGGAAAGTCAGACTGAAATGGTAAATACATGTACTGAATTTGCATAACTTGGTGGCTAGAAGGAATCTTAGGGAACATCAAATTCAGCGATGTTCCTGACATTTGCTGAAAAGAACGAACTACTTTTTATGTCTCTGAAATCTTGGAATCATTAAGCAGCGAAGAAAGGGGAGGAACAGGACCATATTGATGTCCTTAAGATCAGGAGATGATATGGGAAGCAACTCCTGACCAGAATCCCCTTATCCCTAGGGATGGAGACCTGCTGCCTTGTCTTTGCTTCTGAGTTTTTGATATTCTGACTTAAGAACTCCGTGTGTGTGTGTGTGTGTGTGTGTGTGTGTGTGTGTGTGTGTGTGTTTGTGTGTATGTGAGAGAGAGAGAGAGAGAGAGAGAGGGAGAGAGAGAGAGAGAGATTGATTATGCAGTATAGTGTTTCTCCTCTGTGACTTTAGCTCATGTGAATGAAGGCCACAGAAGCTGCCTAACGTCATGGGAATATTGTTTTTATAATTACAGGTCTAGGCATCGTACACTGAGATTCTCTACTGCCATCCTTTCTACTCAAGCAACATCTTTGTGAAAAGATCCTCTGGAAGGAATTGACAGCTTATGGTTTTCTGTTGTGATAAAAGCACATGGTACAGGTAAATATCTACAAAATCTTTTACCAAAAAAATTATCATTTAGTTGTAAAGTTTCCAAGGTGGTGGTGGGATGTATACATATCTATTCACACACATATGCATGCACAACATAAAACATCTATATGTTCACATATTCTCCATCCATTTATTCTTCCTGCTTTTTTTATAAAAATGGAACCCTTGCTTTTTGTGGGGGGGAAAAACTTCTTGTGTTGATATCATTGATCAGGATAGATAACAAGGCATTGATAAGAAAGGGATAATTCTGAAGGCAGTGTTCATAAATTCAGCTAGAGAGACAACCAGTAGTAGAGAACAATACTACATATACTATTATCTAACCTTTTGTTCCCTTCAACCAGAGTCTAATAATAATCATCTTTCATAGCAATAGATATTTTTGTACAACATAATTTTTAATGATTATATAGTGTAGTATACCATTGAACATATATCCTAAAATGCATTTAGTTGATCCCTCTAGTTGGACAGTTAGTCATTTCTGATTTGTTTTGCTTTTATGATACCAAAAAGACTGTTATAATTCTCATTATTAATGGTTTCTTTAGGATAATTTCTTTCTTTTTTTTTTGAGTTGGAGTCTCACTCTGTCACCCAGACTGGAGTGCAGTGGCCGCTCCTGGCCACCGCAGCCTCAACCTGCTGGGCTCCAGTGATCCTTCCGCCTCAGCCTTCCAAGTAGCTGGAACTACAGGCGCGTGCTACCATGCCCGGCTAATTTTTGACTTATTGTAGAGATGAGGTCTTGCCAAGTTGCCCAGGCGGGTCTCGAACCCGCGGGCTCAGGGAATCCACTCACCTCAGCCTCCCAAAGCGCTGGGATTACAGGCTGAGCCACCAAGCCCAGCTTAGGATAATTTCTTAACAGTAAACTCTTACATTTAAGAATTTTCAAGTATTGAGACCTTTTTTTTTTTTGAGTTGGAGTCTCACTCTTTCCAATCAAGTCATACTGGTTTATATTTCCAAAGGCAATTTATGAGAGTATCTACTTCTATACAACTTTGCAATGCTGGGAATTTTAAAAACAAAAAGAGTTTTGCCAATTTATTATGCAAAATGGTGTTTCTGTGTTTTGTTTTGTTTTGTTTTTTGAGAGGGGTCATTTATTTGTAAATCATACTGTTTTGATTTACAATTTACTGTAGACCATAGCATACTTGACATAGATTTTGACATCTGAGGAATAATATTAAATCAAGAAGGAGTAGAAGGGTAGAACTTTAAATTCTTCCTTTTTGGCCAAGTATTTCTAAACAACTATGAAATCTCTGGATAGTAATAATTTTCTAGTGACAAACATAGTCTTTCACTTCTTAAAAGGAATAAAAAAGTATTTCATAAAAAGCCTTCATTAAACTTGTATCTGAAGTTATACTACTCATTAGTTTAAAAATATGTATGTGCATGTATGTCCAATATTGGGAACATGATTAAATATAACTATGGTAGCACCATATGATGTAGAAACTGTAGATCACAGTAGAAAGGCTGCAAGCTTCAGGCTGTCTGGGCTCAGTTTCCAGTTCTGCTTCCTCGAGGTGTGACATTGGGCAAATTCCTCTACATCTTGATGTCTGCATTTGTAAGACTTAGATAATAATAGTACCCATCTCACGGGGTGTTGCAAATAAATATATGTAAAATGTTTAAAATTGTTAAAACTCCTATTTTAAGAGAATAGTTAATGACCTGAGAAAATGATCATAATGGAAGTAAACAAATGTAATGTATGGCATGAACCATAGTCTAGTTCCAGTCTTGTAAAATTATTTTTTCTCTTCTTCCTGCTTTTCGTCCTCCTCTGATATCTAAAAAAGTTTAATGTATTTCTGAATGGCTTTAATTTGCATTAATGGAGTAATCCCAATCCTGGAGGGACTGCCTGATTGAAGTCTTCAAGTCCGAGACCCATGTTCCACAGAGCTTTGAAATCATCGCTGCCTATTTTGCCTGGCTAGGGGCACCCTTGGAGCAGCCGTTGGATGAGAACCGAACCTCCTTCCCACCTGGGGCTGCTTCATTCCCGTGGTACAGCAAGTGCCTTGGGCCAGGCAAGCTTCCTGGCCTCTTGTGAGCCGCACAGAGAGAGTTTCTAACCGTCTGGCACCATATGTGAGCTGCCCTACTTGGCTCGTCTCTTTCCATCATTACTAAATAAGCTTCATTTCACTAAATAAATGAAAGAAAAGGTAGAATAAGAGACCCCCAGTTCTTAGGAAACGTATGCTTTATCCTGCAGAAGCACGGAAGGGAAAAACAAGAGGGTGTGAGTCTTTTGAGCCTTTGACTGCAACATAAGGTTGACAAGTAAGAGGAAAAGGGTCCAAAGAGTTATTTGGCATTGAGACAAGCACAGGGCGACTTGCATGGCTTCAGCCACTGCCTTTCAGTGGTTACCCTGCCACTAGCCTTCGTTTTGGCCCTAATTTCTGGTCTAATTTGGACAGCTCGGTAATTCTCAGCAAAAGAGGAACATCTGAATTCCTAATTAAGACATTTTAGCTTAAGAATACCTCTTTAATGGGTCATAAGTTATTCTCCTCTAAGTGATTATGAGGATATGAATAAGAAAATAAAACTTGTATTTATACACTCATGTACGTTATTTCAACAAAATTAAAGAGGGGGAGGACAAGAAACATGTCAGCAAATATAGGTCAGGAAAAGAGTGCACAATGTTTTGCCAAACTCTGATGAGGCACCTCGTGAGTGTAGGTAGAAGGCCACACGTAGTGGTAGTGAGAGTGGTAATAACACTCCCATATGGAACATTTGGTATTTGGATAGCACTTAGCTCCCTCCCAAACTACAGAATCAATAGAGACTCAGAGAGGAAGAAGCGATTCTCTTGCTGTGGATTACTGGCTGGTGTGCAGAAATGCAGACATGTTGATTATCAAGGGCTTACCAGAGTATATTTCTCTAAGGAGCAGGAGAGTGGGGAATATTTAACCATATGTACTGTGGTCTTGAATCTGTGGTCCAGCAATTTTTGGTTGTCTCCATACATTGCACATGGTTGCCTAAACCATTTATCATGTAGAAGACGTATCTGCAAGATCAGGTCAAATCGCTGTTGAAAACTCAGTTCACAGAGTCCCCTAGGGGCTTTGGGGGACATCTTAGGATTTTGCCAGTATAGAATTAAAGCATAGCTCTTGAAACTGAGACATTATCTTTACATTTTGATTTCGTACAGTCCTTCTTCACTCATTTACTCATTTGACAAATGCTTTTTTTGGGGTGACTATGTTCTGGTATAGAGCTAGTTGTAAGAGCCAAGGAGAGCTGGGCTCGGTGACTCAGCCTGTAATCCCGTGCTGTGGGAGGCTGAGGTGAGTGGATTGCCTGAGCCCGCGGGTTCGAGACCTGCCTGAGCAGGTGAGACCTCATCTCTACAACAAATCGGGCGTGGTAGCGTGTGCCTGTAGTTCCAGCCACTTGGAAGGCTGAGGTGGAAGGATTGCTGGAGCCCAGCTGGTTGAGGCTGTGATGGCCAGGAGCGGCCACTGCACTCCAGTCTGGGTGACAGAGTGAGACTCCAATTCAAAAAATAATAATAATAATAAGAGCTAAGGAGAACAACAAGATAGACATCAGACCTGGCTTAATGGAGTTTGCAGTCCTCAGTATGCAATCCACAATATCATAACTGGTTTGGGTGAACAGGGGAGCTGAACTGGGCCACTCTAAAAGGAGGGATGGAGTGCATCTGAAATTAGAAACTGGGGAAGCCAATGGAGAAAGACGTGTTGATCTGGAAAGCACACAGCAGAAAGAAGCAGAGAATAGTCAGGGAGTGGCAGTGAGGTTGTGATTGTTGACAGCAGGACTAGAGTGGGCAATGAAGAAGTGAGGGAGTGAAGCCTGCCGTCAGACTCCCTCTGAGTGCACAGTCACTAAGGCCAGTGAAAGTCATGCAGCTATTGATCTCTCAATTTAGGCAATCTAAATAATGCATCTTGTTAATAATCCACATCCATAAGAAATTGTGAAATGAGTCTTTACTTTCTATGACTATATAAATATGTTAGACAGAAGAGTGGATGTCACCCTGTCTTTACTGTGAGATAGATATATATAGATATAGATATAGATAGATATCTATATCTATATCTATATTTTAACAACCACCCAAAGGAATAATTGAGGTGATTGCTTTGCCAGAACACATTTACCTTAAATCTATCCCTTTTCGTACTTTATCTGCCATAATTCACCTTAGAGAGTGAAATTAATTGTATAATTAATTATACCTTTTATACACCTGCATAATTAACATTATTTAGTTCTCTTTAAACATATTTTAGATTCCAGATCGAAATAATCTCTCTGTCACATTTTGACCTTTTTAGTATTTGGTACCTTTCCACTCAGCATTGTTTGTGGGATTGTGGTTCTTTTTACCTTCCTCCCTCCATGCCTGGGTGCTTTCAGTGTCCTCTTAAATAACAGGATCCATGCAGATATTTCTTTTATCTCTTTTGGTCACCAACAAGTGTTTAACAAACACTACATTTTTGGCCTTGAATTTATTATCTTTGATGGACCATTTTTCTCTCTGTTATCCCTCTCTGGTCAACTGCTCTCTTCTGGGGCTCAAACGTTTATCATGTACTCTACTCAGATGTTTTTCCTTTCTTTGACAAGCCCAGTTTAGTTGTTCATTCCACTAACCCATCCATCCAACATACACTGTGCAATCTGGAACATAGCGTTCAGGGATTTATAATGTACACTTCTATAGTTAAGAAAACTCTATTAATACCCATTAAGTATTTAAAATAGAGATCTCCCCAGAATTTATCTTTTCGGCATAAATATACTCTTCCCTTTTCCATCTCATTTTCTTCAGTCTGAAGGTACCCTCCATAACTCATAGCCAGTGTGGGGGAAGGCATTATTTTGAGACAAAAATGAAAAATGTAGGATCAAACACACAAGAGTTCATTGTGTTCTATATGTAGCTTTTAAGACTGTTTTGAAGACTTTAAAAAATAGTTTACCAGGCTTCTGTATGAAGCATTTTATTCTCTGAAATTTTGATAAATAATATGATTTCTGATGTTAGTGTTGAAACATTCGCACAATTGTAATAACTTTCATAAAATAAAGTGGAATACTTTGTCATCTGACCGAGTAGAACACATTAGAAAATGGTTGATATCAAAGCCTACCATTTTTTTTTCCATGTTGGCTCTCGAAAGTAGAATGCTACCAAGATTTCCTCCACCCAGAACACTCATGCCACTTTTACTGTTAGCAGAATGTACTACTCAAAGTGTGAGCAGTGAGTACAGGTAGAAATACAACTTTGAGACAGCTTTATCAAAATGACCATATTCTGTGGTACTTTTCAAATTACTGTTTTTTTCTCTTAGAGTTTATCGAATGAAATAAAGCATTTAAATATGTTTTCTCAATTGTAGAAAGTTAGATATTATAGCTTTTGATGTTACAGTATTTAGAAGTGAAAGAGATAATGAAGATTATTTCGTTCCATTTTTCCCTAACTCAGGACCTGCTATCTGAATATCACTAGTGCCTTTCATTTCATCAGTGTTCAGATAGTGAGTCGTTTACTCATCAATTGTTGAAATTACCATTTTAAGATTTGGAAATAATATACAGAACATCTTGGGAGTAACATATCTTTTTAATTAGCAAGAAATAACTCTATGCCAACTAGCATTGAGAAGAATCATCTCTTCAGCATACATGAGAAGTACATCACTGGTATTTATTAAGATTTTCACTGAATGTTTTAGTAAAATTTGGGAAGGTAGTTTCTATGACTTGGTAGTTATGTTCTTTCCCTCCTATTTCCTCTCTGTCTCTCATTTTTCTTTTTCTTAAAATGGGGACACAGGTCACTGTGAGAATTACATACATATAAACCCTGAGAACATTGCCCGACCTGGATCATGGTTGATGCTCAATAAACATCTGCTGCTGCTACTTCTGCTCTGTCCTTTTCTCCCTCTACTTAATACTCTACTTTTTTTCTGGTGGAGATTTTTTTCAGTATCTAAACAAATAAATATAACCAAACAAAACAAGAAATTCAGTGCTGCTACCATGTATTTTAGAAGCAAGGGCTGCGTTTGGCCTAACTATGAGAGATGTGATTCTCTGTGTCTTTGGACAAACCCAATTTCAAGGGGAATGCCCATGGACTTGGGAACCAGGAGGGCTTTGAATAAGGTGCTTGGTGATCCTGTGCCTCCAAGTTCCCCATCTGTAACCTGAGTAGTTTGCTCTCTGAGCCTTCTTCCACTTCTAAAAATGATCATCATCTTACATCATTGATGTTTTAAGACTTCAAAGTTCCCGTGAAAAAGAACCTATGAAAAGCGATCACTGTTTATGTTTTCCCTGTGCATTTTAACAAATGCATTGAGTGTTGCTTGGTTTGTGTCCTCCTTCATGCTCAGGTGAAGCTAATGACCTGTTCCTCCAGAGATGATGATAAAACAAAATAAAATGAAACAAAAATGCTCCTTTCATGCACAGAGGCAATCCCCTTCCAGATGCTTAACCCCCTAAATGAGTATTCGATGGCACAGAGGGATCATCACTTCACTTGCCACTGAAATACAGCCATCTCTGGAGTGAAATTTGGCAGCTGTGAAGTAGTTGGGCTGCAGTACTTATATGACAGTTTGGGGAGAAGTCGAGACAGAAATAGCAGATTCCAAAATAATCCAATTAAAACCCAGGGAAAGTGAAGTTGGACAACAAGCAAGGAGGATGATCTGCCCCGAAGCCTGACTCTCTCTACTGTTTAGACAGTGTGGACTTCAGCCCTAAAAGCTCTAACCTGTCGCTGCTTAAATACAGTGTCCACAGTCAAGAATTCCCTACACACTCCAAAGGGGCCTTGCCTGTTGTCCCATTGAGTTATCATCTATAATTTTTTTCTTTCCCCATAGTCTGTTTATCAGGCTGTATTGGCACATAAATAATCTCTCTCTTTTTTTTTTTTTTTGAATTGGAGTCTCACTCTGTTGCCCAGGCTGGAGTGCAGGGGCACACTCACAGCCACCCCAGCGTTGACCTGCTGGGCTCCAGCGATCCTTCTGCCTCAGCCTTCCAAGTAGCCGGAAATATAGACGCACGCTACCACGCCCGGCTAATTTTTTGATTTATTGTAGAGATGAGGTCCCACCAAGTTGCCTGTTACAAATAATCAGATCGTCAGATAATGGGACATTGAATCTTTCAAAAGGGAGATTCCAGGGAATAAAGAAAGCAGATGATAAAGCAACCTGGGCATTTTAGCAAGATGAACTTTACAAAGAAATTTGGAGATTAAAGAATTAGTTTCACTTAGAAGCACATAAAATCTTTAGGTTATGAGCAGAGTTTATATAGTTTACTATTATAAAATGGAACCAAAAGTAAATTGAAGATAAATTAAATAAAATTCATATAGTGGAAAAAATGAGATTCAGTATTAGAAATTCAGGTTTTGAATTTCTCAGTTCTGCAGCTGACTAGCTTAGTGACCTTAGGGAAATCACTTAAAATCTGAGAGTTATTTTTTTCTAGCTCTATAAAATAGAGAAATTTGTAATATCTATCTCACAGGGATGTTGTGATGGTCAAGTGAGACAATGTATTGAAAAATATTTTGGAAGTTGTAGAGTCCCCTATATAAGCTTAGAGTATGGAATAAGCTACAATCACATGGGAATAACTTAGTGGACCAATGACATAACAAGAATATATAGTCTAAAAATTTTTAAATGCATACAAGTTACTTTTTTCCACACCTCATTTTTCTGGTCCAGAAATTCTTCTATGTTTATAGATTTTTTTTCTAAAAATAATCTGGCTATATTTCAGTGGCAAGAGAAGGGATGAAGTGAATTTATCCACTGTCTATTGTGCTATAAACCACATGATTTTATAGTAAACATTGCCTCCGACTGACCCTGAGTAACAGATTAAAGAAAAAGAATGCTATCTTGTTGCGTTTAATAATCCTTATTTAGGGAAGTTTGGGCAGAGAAAAGGGGGTGTTTGTGGGCTGGGAACAAGAGTAGCATAAGTAGGATGCTAAACGATAGAGACTTGAGATGAAGACGGTGCAGCACGGTAAATCTCATCAAGTGTGGGTGCTGAAGTTCCCTTTATGCATCAGCCCATCTGTCTCATTAGCTTCTGTCTTTTAATCATAGACTCCATGAAGTATCTACGTGTCTTATTTTAGCTTTTTATCTTAATCTCCTGTAAAAGTTAATGAACGGAAGTCAACTGGATTATATGCTGTTTGTGTATATTCACATGCATGCCAGGGGATGAAACACACTATATTTATAAATGAAAACTAACATGGGGGTGAGTCTGTGGGCACACGAGCATATTTGTGTGTGCATTCACAAATATCTGTGCATTTATATGGAATCCACAGACACAGCACATGTGTGTCTGTTATATGCTCTCTAACATAGAAGAAACACACTGACGTGAATTAGAAACAGTTGAAGGAAACAGTGAAGGTAAAGTTCCTTTCAGTAGTATTTACTATTATGTTATAATTAAAGTGCATGATGTAACATTGTGTGTGCAGGAGTTTGCTTATTCATCGTTTAGAACAAATAGTCAGTTAAACATCAACAGGTTTAAATGTCAATAAGTGTCTGAATGCAAATTCTCTGTTGTTAGCAGTTCTTGCAAAAAGGCAGTGTATTTTAGATGTGTCTCTGCTTGCTTGGAATTCAAGATGCATTGGATGAAGAATGTTGCCGAGTGTAATTTGTGGCAGAAAATGTGCCCCGACTGTTTGTTTATTATTCCTGAGGACATTTGCCGGGTTGAACTATCACATGTGGAAAAGAACAGCTTTGTTTGGGAAATAAAAGCAGTAGGAGCAGTATAACCAAATTGAATTAAATAAAGAAAAAAAAACGTAGAGAGTCCATTTTTGATTGACAATGCTCCTTATTTGCTCTTCATTATTCCCTGTGAAGGAATAAAAATGAAGAAATTGAATTTAAAGACTGGATTAAGACAAATGGCTTTTCAGACTTTTTTTTACCTTAGCTGTTTCCAATTTTCCTAGTAAAGTACATAGTCACTATAGAACGAGTTTGAGTTTATTACATTAAACCTTCCTAAAAAGTATGCCCTTGAGATTTGATTTTAGGACTTCGTTTAGAAGATGTGGGGCTGAGCGTACCTGCTAACTGTGTGATGGTATGAGTCTCTAGATATTTTATCTGCCCATTGATTTTTATAGAGTGAGCAATGGAGTAGAGAGAAGAACAAAATGCTGTTTGGTCTTAAGAAAGTCTTTCCTGCCTACCAATCACCCCACCTCTTTTTCTCTAGGTAGACTATACTATATTCCCATTTGGGCCACTACTTTGAGCGGGGACTTGCGGACATATATGTAAGTCCCTACTAACTAGGCTGTAACCACTTGAGAAGAGGAATGGTTTTATGTCTTGTTGTAACTCTAGCACCTAAGATAAAGCTCTAAACACAACTTGTTAAATGAGTGAACAAATGTATGAACCAAACACCTGTTGTATGCCTGTCTTTATCTTAGACATGAGGAACAGCATTTAATAAGGCTAAGATGTGATCGTGTCCACTCTAAAGTGGTAGAGCATCTAACTGAGGATTAGAACAATTATGTAATGAAATAAATATGGGATTACAACCCAAGTAATAAAATCCATAAGTTCAGTAAATAAATGAATAAATAAATAATTAGAGGAAAAGGATAATTCTTCATTATATAAGAATTCCAATTAATAAATAAACAGGCCAGGCTCGGTGGCTCAGCCTGTAATCCCAGCGCTTTGGGAGGCTGAGGCGAGTCGATTTGCCTGAGCCTGCAGGTTTGAGACCAGCCTGGGTAACTTGGCGAGACCTCATCTCTACAATAAATAAAAAATTAGGCTGGCATGGTAGCACGCACCTGTAGGTTTGGCTACTTGGAAGGCTGATGCGGAAAGATCGCTGGAGTCCAGCAGATTGACGCTGGAGTGGCCGTGAGCATGCCACTGCATTCCAGCCCCGGGACGGAGTGAGACTCCAACTCAAAAAAAAAAATGCAAAAAAAAACAAGGAATGAGGGACCACAAAGCTTCATTGGAACCCATAGTATGGGTTCTTGCCACAAGAAATTTCCATTGATAGATGAATTAGATGGACAGAAACAGATTAGAATTTGTGAACAAAAATTTAGGTAGAAACAGAATATTTGTGGTTTCAAAACATTTAGTAATTACAAAGAGAAAAATTAAACTTTGCATTTGAGAATCCTGGCAGACACCACCTTATCTTAGTGATCAAGATTAGTATCACCAGTGACAGATGTTGACATCATGTGTCCCCTTGACATGAAGCACTGAGAAGGGCACATTGCCTCTCTGGTGTCCTCTTCCAAAAAGGCATAATCTCACTCTAATCAAGAGAAAATACCAGACAAATCCAAATGAAAGGACATTTTATTTATTTATTTTTTTTCTGACCCCTCCTCTTCAAAAGTATCAAGTTCTTTAAAAATAAAGGATTGAGAAATTGTCACAGATTGGAGGAAACTAAAGAAATATGACAGTAAAATGCAACATGAAATCCTGGATAGGATCCTGAAACAGAAAAAACTGGTGGAAAAACTGGTGATATTCTAGTAAATTCTATGCTTTAGTGAGTAGTATTGAGCAAGGTTAATATTCTAGCTTTAATCCTTGTTCTATGGTTATGTAAGCTGTTAACAAATGTGGCCACTGGGTGAAAGGTACAAGGGAGCTCTGTACTGTCTTTGCAACTCTCTATAAATCTAAAATTATCTTTTAAAAAATCTAGTTGAGGGCACAATAATGATCCACAAAAAATAATTATAGAGTAATCCATGACAATATACAACTGAGAGTTTGTGATGGGGTGCCAACATTGGGTTTGTGAGAGGAACGAAAAATGGAGTAGTCAGAAAGAGTTTTCTATGAGAAGCAAAGCCTATTGTGGACCTTGAAAAGACTTGTAGAGAGGATAGGTGAAGGAAACTTGAGGGGTCATTCTAAACACCTTGACAGCAGGGACAAGAACATGAGGAAGTGATGCAGTTGGCTTGCATGGATATATTGGAGAGGCCAGTGGAGCGATAAGTGTGTTTTTGCTGGAGATCAATATGAAAGAAAATTTGACAACTGTGAGGACAACAGAGCTAGAGGATCATTAAGGTCTTGCAGAGGAGTGTGAAGTTAGTGCAGCAGGTGACACAGAGTTCCAAGTTCTTGTTCAGGAAAGTGACTCAGTGAGATGGTATGTATATGAAACAAGTGACAGGGTATTCAGGGTGGCTGGAGTTAGCAGAGACTGGGGGCAGGTGAGTCAGGAGTTAGTAATAGGTAATGAGAGTCTGTTCATTTGAGGTGGGAGCAGGGAAGAAGGACAGGAAAGGAAGAGGAGGCAACATATTCAAAAGCATTTGGAGGGGTAGAATTATAGAACTTAGTGAGTGATTGATGGGTTTGAAGGATGGAGAGGGAGGAGTGCAAGATGATTCCTGGGTCATGCTTACAACACAGGCGATGTTGGTGTCCATAACAAAATAATTCATTCAGCAGTTATTAGAGTGTCTATACTGAAGAAGATTGTATTCTAGGTGAAGGAAGGAAGATTAAAAAGAGCGTCAACACAGTGTCTGCCAGCCCTGAAACATGGACCAGAAAACCCATGACTGAGGTTGTACTGAATGAATGTATAAATGGCCAGGTCAGATCTACCTAAGGGGACCCTACCCTCCAAAGGAAAAGAAGGGAAGGATTGCACTACTCTATTCCTAGCAGCAGCCATGAAAGTATAGAACATCTTTCAAGTTGGCACTTATCTTTCCTTGATAAAGATGTCAAGTCTACTGTTGGACTGTACTCACAGACACAAAAAAGAAAATCTATTAAATCACCATTCTGCTTAGGAAAAGTCCACACATCCTCCCATAACTTAGCCAAGACAGAGGTCCCTGGCTCCAAAAGATACCAAACATGGAAGCAGAAATACCTTAAGAGTGTGCTGAACTTTATAGAAGAAAAAACAGAAAGCTTAAATTTCAAGCTCCTGATCATCAGGTACCATGTCTTTCAACTTGTTTCACATAATATTGCCCATTGAGCAAACCCTTAATTAGTTTTTATGGATGGGTTTAGCTGTGTTCTTTTCTCTTCTCTTGGGTTTGTTCCTCATTCTGTGTCATTTAGATAGATTTTATACTTTTGTTTTCATCAGTTGTTTCACAAAAGTTTACCTTATAGCTCAAGGACAAGAATATATTTTTTTAATCTTTGCAACAAGCTGGTAGCTCCCCATCAGCAATGATAGTCTGTTATCCAACTCAATCAGTCAGTCTTGGGAGGAATGATCTTGCAGTTTGGGTAGCATCAGGGAAGGGGCAGAACGGTGGGTGTATTCACCTTTGGAAGACCTAGACTTGCACATTTGATTAGTGATGGCAGTAATCGGATTTATATTTTGAAGGTCTTTGAAAGTCTTTGAAGCTTTTCATTCCTCTCTCAGAAAACATTGTTTCTTAACAATTGAGCTTTTATACCTTCTTTGATAACAGTCAGTTATTAGACTAAATAAACATTTTATTGACAATAAGCAACTGAAGAGAAAGTTAACCCCTTTTGCAGTTAATTGTAAGTTGAAGTTGCTTGATAGTCTTAAAAATATAAAATTATGGAAGTTCTGATTCTAATCCAGTAATTGAGTACTACCTTTACAACATGTAAACTTAAATTTCAAATGCCTTTTTTATGATGAAAACTTTCCATAAAATGGAAATTTGTTATGGCATATCCTTAAGTGGCATTGCGTGATGTAATAGGAATTGATGTTTTATGTAGAATGTAAAAAGGAATGGCATCTTTTGTAGAGAATGGCAGACTACTCTATGAAGTGTCCTCTAGGTTCCTGTCATGGGCTTGCTGAGGAAGCCATATGTTCACACTAGCAAAATAAAGACTCTTTAAAAAAAAAAGTCCTTTTAAACAAATGCATTGACTTCAGTTTTTTATTTTTAATAGAGAACATGTTTCAAAATTTTAATGGTAGTCAGTGATTCTACATAAATGTAATATATAAAAATACTTACTTTGTCTTTCCGTAGACACATATTTGCCAGTCAGATTATCTTCTCTCTCAGGTTGCCTGATGTGAATTCACACAGTGGGTGTCTTGTTTTGTGGAGAGTTTTGGTGGCATAAGTGGGAGTCATACTGAACTCAGGGAAACATTTTGAATTCATTCTCATAGAAGTTGCAAGATAAAAGCAGGCAGAATCTTTGCTGTGTAATCCTCAGCAGCATTCCATAAGGATTGGGGAACCTATCAGGCCATGCTTTGTCAATGAAATGGTGCACTAGTGACAGTCAAACAGAGGTCATTTCTCTTAGGATGCCACATGCGAAGTTCATAATCATTTAACCTAGTGGACATTTCTAGAGATGCAACAAAGCAATGTGGGTGGACAGCTCCAAGACATTGCTGTGAGAGGAACAAGTATACAAAGCCAAGTTTCAGGATTAGACAAAATCCATTTCAAATTGTATCTTAATTTATTGTTTTTATTGTACCATCCAACAATTCAATAATGACATGGGGATATTGACAGAGCAAGAAATGGGAAATGGTTACAACCTCTTTCCCTTCTTGACTTTCATCTTTCCTTCTCTAGACTTTCTTCTCCCCTTTCCCATTAGCAGTAAACTGAATAAATGAATGATGATTGAATGAAGTGAATTGGACAAGCTGCTTTCAATGACGTTCAAGTGATGCCACTTCTGTTGATTTGGTCATAACAATGGTATGATACTACTTTTCTTATACAGAACACGTATTTCTGTGACCTGAATCTACTTATGAAATCTAGAAATAGTGGGGGAAAACCTTCTCAGGAAGGAGAAAAATGCCTGAAATTGTACTCCATTGATGTCTGAGATACCTGGAGCCTTATTGGCTTAGAAGTATGCTCAAAGTAAGGTTAACGGTTTAGCAAGTTTACTTCACCAGTTTCCCTAGTAGATTAAAAGGAGTAAGAGAGTAAGAGGGCTTTCTAGGGTTAAATATACCAACCACAGTGAAGGAAGAGAAAACCTATAAAAACTAGAAACATTATGAAACTCTGTAGTATAGGACCACTTAGTTTGAGGACAGACAAACCTAGTGAATTCTCTAGAGGAGATTAACATAAAGGACATTTCCTAAGACGCAACAAAGAAGTGATAAAGACAAGGATGTTGCAATTACAAATGACTTCGGTTCTCAGGGGTACAACACAGTAAAAGTTCTTTTTTTGATTGTGTAACAATTCACTAGGGGTGTTCCACAGTTGGGGGGCATCCATATAGTAGTGATTTTCAGACCTGGAGTCCTTGCATCTCCAGTCTCAGCCATTCCCTAGGGTGTTTGGAAACCTTAAGGAACCTGTGCTCCTGGTCTACAGTTGGGAAAAGAGAGAGTGAGTGGTCTTACTGGAGGTCTGTTAAAGAAACTAGCATACACTGCTCCCTTCCATATTTTCTTCACCAGAATTTAGTCACACGAACATAGTCAAATGAAAGTAAAGCTCTGGGAAATGTCAGCCTGTGGTCAAGGAGGATAGGGAAACTGGTATGTTGAACAGCTAACCAACCTCTGCCACAATGGATGCCTTCCTGACGTCATCTTTACCTCCATCCCAGCCCCACCGCAGTGTTGGCCATGAGTACTCTTTATTTGTAAGACATCATACCTCTGTCCTAAGGACATCAGGAACCCACTGGATCAATGTCTCAGGGTTCTTCATCTTTTAAACTATCTTGATCTGAGTGTACAGTACCTGATATTATCTTCATGGGAAGAAGAGCAAACAATCATGTATGACTTCACATGAAAAAATTAGGAAGCCTCTAAATATTGCCACTGGAAGATGGGACCCCCCCACTACTGTCCTGGGCTTGGGATGGAAGCCCTGCCTTTTATCTAAGCCTATTGATCAGATACCTGCCTTCTGCTTCTTCCAGCTGTGCTTCCTAGGAGCCATGTCCTTATCCTGTTTATCATTACTAAATTCCAAGTCCTGAAATTATCCCAGTCCTTCTAGATTCCTCATCCTTTGTGTTCTGTACTCAGAGCTTGGTTATATCTTCATTCCACCCTCTCAAGATTACACCTACTGTCAAAATTCAGAAATAAGCCTTTACTGAACCAAACTCTTTATTAGCTTTTGATAGTCAAGAGACTGGTTACAGGGAGGGGGATTTTGGGAGAAGGTGTGAGGGTTAACTACATTAAATTATTTTGGTCTGTATTATATGGGCTGGGATGAAGCATTCAGACAGTAAGAGAAGCATATAAAGAGAGGCAGACAGATGCCAGAAAAAACTTTGAAGTTCCAGGTAAGAAAGAAGAAACCTTCTCACCTACCTTCTCCTGATTTCTTCACCTACTGTTCCCTGCTCACAGTCCTAGAGTTTGTCTACATTACAAGCTCAATAGCTCATTTGCCTTTCTACAAAACTATCTATAACACTGTAAGCACTATCTATAACAATGTTTTTTGAGAAAATGTGTTTGGAGTTTTAAGCATCTGACTTACAAATGAACTTTCTGTACATAACTCATTCATAAATTAAGGACTGTCTGTTCTAGGCATGTAAACCAGAGATAACATTTGTCTGTGCTTTATCAATATGGGCTTGTCAGTTTGACTTATGTGTACTTTTCTCTGCCTTCATTTTGATGATAGCCTCTCTCTTAAAATTTAATACTCCGTGTTTGGAGAAACATTCCCTTTGGCGGTGCTTCAGATATTCTTGTGAATCAGAATAGTGATTTTATTTTATCTCCCAATTTATCTTTAGTAGGATTCATGACTATGAAAATCTTTTGCACAGGTGGTCCATAAATTATAGGAAAATTGAGAACTATTTAAAGGAAGTGGGGGAAAGAATTCCTTTTTAGTATTACCCTAGGTTGTCAGGTATCTTTACAATATAATTACTGTGTTGGTTTGTAAAGGTTAAAGAACTCTGAAGTTTATAATTCTCTTTTGTGTGTATGTTCCACATATATAAGAAAAAATTCAACACATCGAGGTAAAATACCTTGTTAACATAAAAGTTCAGAGCATTTTGCGGTTTGCCAACATGGAGACATAATTCATGGGTTTTATATTTGCATTTACTGATGTCTGATGCATCAGTTATTTGCTTCATGGGACCAGATTTCAGATTACAAACAATGTTTATTTCTAATCTGTGTGCATGTGTAATATATGTACAAAAATACTCTCACTAACATCAGATTGTAAAGCAAAAGGGTAGGACCCTAGCCCTGAAGATGCTTCTCCTTAGGTAACTTACTATGTACAAGCAAAAAAAAATTCTCCTTGTTAGGGAGAGCAGCTGACAGAATATGATCACAAATGCTGCTGATTCTGCTCTGTTAGGAGGTAGGAGTAGAATGCCTAAGACACTGCAAGCTTAGATTGTCAGGGTGATGTGCTTCTGTATTAAAAAGAATACTCTGTTTTCCCCCCTCACACGTGCACCCTTGCAGTGGGGAGAAACATTTATTTCAGCGTCAGTCTGACTTGCACTTGCAGACTCAGACTCTGATGCCAGTGTAGTTAAAATTTCGTGAATAATAGTTATGTTTAATGGTCTAGCCCTTCTGTTTAAAACAGTACTGCAGCCCATGCAAGAAACATTTTCCTTTAATTTTATGCATTTTGTGGTATCTTTTGATGGTTTTTCTTTACTGTCAAAACTGAGAATAATTTCAATATCATTTTTTTATGCCATCTTCAGTTGGCAGTCATTTTCCCCCAGATTGTCATCATAAATTCCAGATCACCTTTATGTTTAGTGTTCATTAACTGACAAATATCTTTGAAAAGATTTTGCAGAAATTAAACTGAAAAACTGTGATTTTAATACAAGGAAACTTAAATGAGTGAAAGAAAACACTTTCTGAACTGTAGAACACTACAAAAATAAGGCATTATCATTAAATACACTCAGGTTATTACTGAGCATTGAATGCCAAAACATATAAAAAGACAACTTATAAGCCCAGGATTTTGAGACCAGCTTGAACAACATACCAAGACTCCATCTCTATTAAATAAAAAAAAAAAAGGTTCAAAACCTTTGCTGGGTGTGGGGATATGCACCTGTAGTCCCAGCTACTCAAGAGGCTGAGGTGAGAGAATCACTTGAGTCCAGAAGGTTGAGGTGGTAGTGGTGTGGTAATAGTAGCTGGAAGTTACTCCAGTGCTGCAAAAGAGTGTTTGGGGGAATCCAGAGTTGTAAAATGTCAACGGAGATTATTCATTAAGGGGGAACTCTGAAGGCCAGCTCTTTAAGACCCCGTGAAAAACATGTTGGTGCTGTCTGAATTTTTCAACCTCATCCAAGCAGAATAAGGCATTGTGTTTCTTATATAGCTGGATGCAAAAACATGAAATGTTGAGAGTAGAATATAAATCAGTAAGTTTAATGGATTCATGTTTTATGACCAGCTCAAGTCTACAGATTTCTAGGCTGTTTTTTTTTATCTAGAGACACATGAATGCTTTATTTTGGTTATCCAACTTAATTATATAAGATGTGCTCTTCATTTCCAGTGTCAGAAAAATCTTTTTTCCTCATTTTAGAGACCCTCCTTTCTCCCCACCACCACTCTGATAGTACTTGGATTCATTTGCAGATTATACACACCAAATGGAGTTGGTACCTCTTTGTGCAAATTGGGCCCAGTGGGCTACTTTACAGTAGCTGAATGTGCTTGCCTCAGTAGAAGTTACGTTTTATAGCTGATACTCCATTGACCAGAGTAACCTGTTATAAAACATGATGCTTTATCATTTGTTTTGTGTCTTCAGGGCTGAACATTTTACAAAGAGATTTTATTAACATTTAAAGAGACTTTATTAACCCTGTGTATAACATGGTTTACCTGGAAATTTTTTGAGAAACGTTTTCATTTGACTCCTGGAATGCTCAAATAGCAAAGGTAGTTTCTGGGCTTTTTTGTTTATTTGTTTGTTTTTGTGGTTAAAAGCTAGCATTATTCAGAGACCTTCTGCTTCATGTGGAAATTATTGAGATAATTATTATTTTTGCAGATGAATAAATTGGCATTCTGATTTATTGAAATATCAACATTCCCTTAAAAACACTGTTGATTTTTATAAAGAAGGTTGATTTCCTGGAACTAACAGTATGATGTCAGAGGTTACCTTTTAGGTAATTATTGTCATGTTTATGAGATAAATTAAACATCAAATAGACCTGTGGGGAATGATTTTTCAGTAATCTCTCACTGTAGTTTGCTCCCATTAGGTGGAGAGGTTTGGAGTAGTGCTGCTTTCAGGGGCCCTGTCATCATGGTGTCGAGAAGCAAAAAACCAATGGTCCAGAGTAGCCCCCTTAGTATCTTTCATAGACTTTAAACCAGGTATGAAAGACCTATTTACCTTAAAGCTTTTGCCTGTGAAGATCAAGCAGAGACTGATTTTTAACCACTGTGCTCATATGGGGAAACAGAATGTGGGGCTAAGTTTGAAAGAAGCATATGGAAAGAAGAGAAATATGCTCCCCTGACATTCACCTGAAAATGTCTCCAGAGAAAGAGGATGGACGTCTTCTGAGATTCATGTCAAAGGACTGCTGGAATTCTCCCATCTGTATACAGGACTGCACCCATCAGGACCTCTTACCCAGGGAAAAGGAGAATTCTTTATTCAGGAGATGCAAAGCTGTAAACATGAGAATTACATGGCTTACTTTTTAAAAAATGTCCAATGCAGTGATTTTTAATATAGTCATAGAGTTGTGCAGTTATCACTACAATAAATTTGGGAACATTTTCATCACCCCAAAAGGAAATCCTATGTCCATTAGCAGTCACTTCCCATTTTCTCCAATGCTCTACCCTCAGCTTCTGGCAACTACTAAGTTACTTTCTCTATATATAGATTTGCTTGTTCTAGACATTTTATATAAATAGAATCATGCAATATGCGGACTTCTGTGACTGACTTCTTTCACTTAGCATAATGCTTTCAAGGATCATCCACATTGCAGTATGTACCAGTCATTCATTCCTTGTTATGATGGAATAATACTTCATTGTATGGATATGCCCCATTTTGTATATCCGTATATCAGTTGATGGAAATTTGGGTTGTTTCCACTTTTTTACTATTATGAGCAGCGCTGTTATGAACATTCCTATATGAGTTTTTGTATAGACATGTTTAATTTCTCTGTGCAGCCTACTTTTAGGCAATTATAAATTAAGATTTTCCCACTTTACACATTTGCTGCTTTCCAACCATTTCTTCTCTCTTCTTGCCTATCTCATTCTCCCCAAAATAATTCTTCATGGAGAATGTAGTTGTTTTAGGGTAATAATATCAATTAACATTTACTAAGCACGAACTGCCAGACACTGTTCTGAGCATCATATACGTGTTAGAAAGTTTCTCACTTTACAAATGTGATGGCTGAGGTCTAGAGAGTCTGTGTCATACCTGAGGTCATTCTTCTGGGAAGGTGGAAGAGCTGGGACTTGGACCCAACCTTTAACTCAGCAAGTCCTGTGCTCTCTGTTGCCTCACTTATTACAATGTTACCCCAAGTCATATATCTCTCCACCTCTTTCGCAGAATTCTCTTTCAATTCATGAGCTCCACCCATTTGATCATGAAAAGCGAGGAACATAATTCAAAGAATTTGTATCCTGTGCCCTTGGACCTGGAGCATACATCTGTGCCCCTCCCTTGACAAAATAGTTATGAAATATTTCCCTCTGTGTTTGAATGAGGGGACGTCCTGGAAGCCTGGAAGTGGCCGGTGCTCTGTTCAGCCTGACCCTTCTCTCTGCCCTAGAGTTGCTCCATCTTCTTATCTTGAGGCTTCATCTCTCCTTCACTTCAGCTATCCACAGATACTGCCACACCTAGGACCTGTGTATCGACTTGAACCCACATCCCATGGACCTTTCTAAATCTTAAAATCTCAGACTCTGCCTTTCCCTCTCTTCCTCAGGACCCAGTTGTCCCCCTCACTGTGAGCCCAGACTTGCCCCCACTGCTTGGTTACTGTTTTGGCCTCCTTCAGGCTCACTCCCCCTCTTCCAGCCCAGACCTCACAGTTTGTAAGTTTCTTGGAGCACTCCCAGTAGTTCAGTGTCAGCAGTCCTGCCCAGCCTCCAACCCTGGGATCCCCATCACCTGCTTAGCTGCTCAGAGGTCCCAAAATGCATTTGACTGGTCCTGGTGTAAATTCTTACTGTTCGGTTTGGGATGGGTTCTCATTGCTTCCCAACACACCTCTTTATCCTTCTCTGTCAGACTCACCATCCTATTTCCCACAGGACCTATTCCAAACTTTTCCATTCTCTTCACTTTCACTTGCTTTAGAGAGGCATGTGTTCCGTTTTTTTGTTTTTTTTCTTTTATCTTGAGGAACCCAGACATGAATCCTTCAACTTTTTTCTTTTCCTCTTAATTCTGTCCATTGCTCCTGTCTCACAGTCTTAGATGTACAAATTTTCTCCTGCAGTGCTTACTGATCCCAGAGAAGCAAGAGTGTCTCCCCTCTGCAAGGCTGTGCTCACCCTGTGTTCCGGATTTCTTCTCCACCCTGTCTCCTCCGAGGCTTTGCCACCTAGGTTATCTTTCCCTCTCTCTCTCGACTTTTTCATTGTCTTCCTCTTAACCCAAACCTTCCCTTCAGTCTATGAATGTGCTCAATCGCCTCTTGATTAAAAAGTAATAGAAATCTTCCCTTGCCCTTGTTCCCCAAAGCAATTTCTATTTCTCTATTCTCTCTTTAACCTCAAAATGTTTTGAAAACATAGCCTATTTTCCATTCTTTCAGATTATCACTTCACACTGAAGTCTCAATCACCAGTTCTCTTATATTATCTAAGCACTGGAAACTTTTCTACCCAGTGTCTTCATTGGTCTCTGACTGGCCCACACCGGTAACCTTTTCTCCAGTGACTACTGGTAGCCCTCTGGGCCCCATTCAGTGCTGCAGCTGTTACCAGCTGCTTATTTCTTAAAACACTCTTCCCCCGCTTTTATTCTCTCTTTCCCTCTATCTCTCTGACCATTTCTTTTTCATGTCTTCCTTCTTTTGTCCCTTTTCCTATTTACCCTTAAAAATAAGTTCAACCTAACTGTGTATACCTACTTTTCTTCTTTGTTTACAATTTCCGGGTCCTGAGGAAGCACTGTGGTTTGGCTACAGCCTACCTTCCTAACCTTCAGCAAAATACAATTCTCTGCATGCTCCTCTCATACCCCAGGCTCTCCTGGTTTTCTGTTTCTGTTGCTTCTTTGGTTTCCCTCATCTTGGATTCTCCTCTTGCCTCCCATTTCTGCATTTCTGATGTCTGTATACTCCCTTCTAGGGCCACATGAAATTCTCCATTCTCCATGTGAGGTGTTTCCTAATTACCCCAACAGGAAGTTACTGTTTCTTTGTCCATGTATAACGTTTTTAATGGGACATCTCTTGCTTTTCCTTCATTTTCAAATTATTTGTTGAAACATGTAACTTCTTTTAAATTACATACCCCTGAGACAGTGTGTTTAAAATGTAACCCATGTCCTTAAACATAGTAAGTCTTTGGTCCATGTTTGCTACGTGAAAGGAGTGAAAAGTATGACATTCACAATATATTAACTTCTTGGTGAAGGCTCTGTTTTTACTTAGCAAAGCAGAAAGGCAAAACTAGCAAAATGTGTTTTTTTGTTGTTGCATAGTCTGAACCCAAATAATTAGCTCCCATAATTGTAAAAATATGATCATTGCTCAGAGCACCATTTTGCAGTCAATCAGTTTTAAGGAAATATTATATGATTCTCAAGCTCTGAAAATAGGAATTAGCAGTATGGCAACAATACACAGCCTGAAATTAACTTGCAAATCCTCCAATCTCTTGTATCAGATATACCACATACCAGATACCCAAGGTATTGGGAGGTCAGAGGAATTGTTTTGACGGCCAGCAGGGTAGCAAGCCTGAGTTTTGTGGAATGTTTCCTAAAATTCTTTTGATTTTATTTTTTCAGTAGTTTATTCACATTCTGTACAAGCCACACTAATTGCTTAC
Source organism: Tarsius wallacei (assembly GCA_963574415.1). Classification (NCBI taxonomy): domain Eukaryota; kingdom Metazoa; phylum Chordata; class Mammalia; order Primates; family Tarsiidae; genus Tarsius; species Tarsius wallacei. The sequence goes on along the minus strand of CAUYQG010198526.1, from coordinate 23,873 downwards.
TCCTGTTCTCTCCTCTGTGAACATAAGAGAAGGGAACATGGAAGGGGTTGTATTCTCCTTTATAAGAGAGATGGCTGAAATTTTGACTAAAATAAAATTGGGATTACCTGTGAATTTCAGCCAGCCCTGCACTCCATCCTGTCAGGTGGACAAAGGAAAATCAGCCAAAACAACAAGGAAGGTCATAAATGGGGAGAAATAAGCCTTGCCTCCTCTTTTGTGATGATAAGTGTGTCTTCAAGGGAATCCAAAAAGTTCTGTTTGACAAAAGACATGAAGCAGATAGGGATTTGCTACAAGACTCTGCAGAAGGGTTGAATTGAAAAGTTTTGTTGAAGTCCGGGCCTCTTTAGTTTTGCTGACCCGTAAGCCCTGAGCATCCTGTTCCACTGGTCTCCTTCACCAGGGGAGTCTGAGTGGAGCCAAGCCCTGCAGATAGGATCTTCCTCCTCTCTCTCCATGTCCCACCCTTTTAGAACAAGCATATTAAGAGTAAGTCTGATGAATTCACTAGAGTGTTTGTCAGGACATTTTTACAGCTGTTTTGTTCTAAATTTAACTGATGGCCAATGGAAGATCTAACAATTAAGCTAAGTAGAAATAGGGAAAATCGGGGTTTTTTTCTTTGTGTTCTGAGGATAAATCTAGATAAACCTATCTTGCTGGCACATCTTCAGCTGCGGCAGAAGCCAAATTTGAATGAATTATGAAGACTGAATTATCTACTTGGTCTTGGAGGTAGTCCCTTCCCCTCGGGTGGGCCGGGGAGTGTAGACACGTGTTCAGGAAGGTTAGCTGAATGCATCTGTTTAGCAAAAGTTGAAATCAGTCTCCTGGGTGGTCAATTTTGAGTGGTTTTTTTAATATTAATTTTTGTTCACAAATATATTAAAAATAACAAAGTTATCCAAAACTAGACCACAGACTTTGCTTAGTTAATATATCAGTGTCTTTGCCACATTTGTTTTTGTTTTCTTTCTTTTCAAAGTATTAATAATATTTTGAATTGCTAAAAATACAAAAGGTACAATAGATGTACAAGGAAAAATAAGTGTCTCTGTTATTTCTGTTCCTGAGTCACTCAAATACTCCTCTAAAGGCAAGCACCCTTGCCATTTTCTTGCAGATCCACTTAGGGATATTTTATATAGGCAAAAACGTGGGTTTTTAAAAACATAATGCTTACACCCTACATACTGTTCAGTCCTTTAGCTCTTTCCATCTAACAATGTATCCTGAAAAACCTTTCTTGTCAGAACATGGAGAGCAGCCTTATTCTTTTTAGCATCTAAATAGTATTTTATTGTATGGTTTTGCCCTGATACATTCAGTCCCACACTGATAGACTGTTTTATTTGTTTGTTTGTTTGGTTGGTTGTTTCTAATCATTTGCTACTATGAACAATGCTTCAGTGAATAACTTTCTATAAATAGCATTTTGTATGTCAGCAAGGATCTCTGGAGGAGAAATTACTGAAGGGGAATTGTTGGATCAAGAGGAATGTGCAGTTTTAATTTTGATAAACCTCGCCAAAGTGCCCTCCAATTTGGCATTCACACTATTTCGTGCTCCTACGAGCACTGTTTGAGTGTGCTTTTTCTCCACAGACGATGTGATTAAACTTAACGGTCTTTGCCAATCTGCGAGATGAAAACTACTATCTTCTAGTAGCTTTAATATGGGTTTCTCGTATTATAGTGGTGGTTGAATACATTTTCATGTATTTAAGAGCCATTCCTATTTTCTTTTCTGAGAAATGTATATTCATATTCGTTGTCCATTTTTCTCTTAGAGCTTTGATTTATCTGGCTAATTGATTTGTAGGAACATAATAGCTCAAGATGATCAGTGTTTTTGTTTTATGATTTTTTAAAAAAAATTTCCATTTGTCTTTGGACTATTTAAATACAGAATTTTAAAAAAATGTCATATTATTGATCAGACTTTTATTTTTTGACTTTTTTGACATACTTAGGCCTCCATCACTCAATAAGTATAATTTTTAAGTTGTCTCATTTTTATTAGTACTTTTAAAATAATGGTTTTATTGGATATAATTCACATACCATAAAATTCACCCTTCTAATAAATGTGGTTTTTAGCACAATTTAATTTTAGAACATTTTCAATACCCACCCCCCCAAAATTCCTGTACCCATTAAGCATTTGCTCCCCATTTTTTTCCACCTCCTGGCCCCTGGTATCTATTTAATGTACATTTTATCTCTATGGATTTGCCTATTCTGGACATTTCATATAAATGAAACCATATGATATGTGACCTTACATGACTGGCTTTTTTCATCTAGCATAATGTTTTCAGGGTTCTTTCTCATGTTTTCATGTTTCGCTTTTCACATTTAAATATTTGTTTGCTCTGGAATTTATTTTAATATAGAATGTGAACTAGGAATCTATCTTTATTTTTTTCAGGTGGCCATCCAGTTATTGAGTGTCCCTCTTTCTCTCACTAAAATGTTGTGCCAACTTTATCATATAACGAATACCAGTATTTATTTGGGTCTTCTTGCTAAGTATTCTTGTGCCCGCACACACTGTTTTATTTTCTGGAGCTTGATAACATTTTAAATATCTGGTTTGTTATTCTTTCCTTTCCTTATTTCTTTTTATATATTTTTCTTTCTTTCCTTTTGAGTCAGGGTCTCACTCTGTCACTCAGGCTGTAGTGCAGGGGCATGATCATGGTTCACCGCAGCCTCGACCTCCTGGGCTTAAGGGATCCTTCTACCTCAACCTCAGTTTCCTGAGTAGCTGGAACTACAGGCAAGAGCCACTACCACACCCAGCTTTATTTTTTTTTTCAGGTGAGGACTCACTATGTTGCCCAACCTGATCTCTAACTCCTAGGTTCAACCAATCCTCTCAGTTTCCTAAAGTGCTAGGATCAGGCATGAACCACTGTGTCTTGCCCTTGTTATATCATTTTTAATAGCCATTTTTACCATTGGAACTTCAGAATTATCTTTCTGATAGTATTTTTTGACATTGTATCAAGTTTATAGATTAATTTAGGAAGAATTATTCTCTTGATATTACATCCCTATTCAAGGGCAAGATAGACCTTTGCAGTTGTTTATATCTTCTTCTCTATCAGTAGTGTTTAAACTTTTTATTTAAATAGATCTTGCATATTTATCCTTAAGTTTATTCCATTGTTTTGCTATTTTAAAAGGGGAATATCTTTTTACTGGTTGTCCTTTTAAAATGGCTACTGATTTTAATATCCTACAAAATTATCTTTTAATAACTTTTCAGCTGATTTGCTCAGATTTGCAGTCATAGTATTTGCAAATAATGATAATTTTACTAGCTCTTTTGCAATTTTTATATCCCTTATTTCTTTCTCTTATGCAATTAAGTTGGCTAACTCTACCAGAGCAGTGTTAAATAACAATGATGATGGTAGACATCCTTGAGTTGTTCCTAACTTTAATGGGATGCTTCTCTTGTTCCTCTATTAACAGTGAGGCTGCCTTTGGGGTTTAAGCATGTTTAACGTCCATGTGGCATTTATAGGACTTTATAATGAGTAGAAAGCATTTTGGAAATGCTGGACCTGACTGAATCATCTGCAGAGAGGTAAAGCATGCTATGTCAGTTCTCCTGCAGTGATAAAACAGTAATCTGATTTTTCTTACCAGCATTGACAGGAGTTTATGTGTGGGAAGTCCATGCTATAAAGGAAGAAGGCAGCAATTGTATTTTCATCTCATGCTATTTTTCTTTTGCCAACCAAGTAAAAAGACTAAGAAGCTATGGGACTATGTGGTAAAGGCTTTAGCTAAGAGAAACAACGAAGAAAGGAAGGAGAATGGGATGGAAAACAAAGTGCAAAAACATTCATCGCTTTCCTCAGTGTCCCCAAAAATCAAGCTACGTGTTAAACCAAATATTTCTAGGGTTTTTGTGGTTTTTTTTGAGAATATGATTACAAAAAAGTGACACAAAACAGTTTGTCGGCAAATATGATAAAGAGTCTCAGAAAAGGCTTAGAAGAAAATAATGAAATATTTTATCATTTATAAGCAGAAGAGAAAAATAAAAAGTTCCAAATCTTGAGAAATCACTGGAGGGAAAAAAGAATGACTATTGAAACATGTTTACATGTTGATTCTTTCTGATGTTTCCATTAAAAAGAGAGAGAACGTGTTTTGATCTCTTGCAAAGAAAGCCAAACTGGAGAAGTATTTTATGAGCTAACCCCAAACCTGACATTACTCTAGTAATAAATACCAGGACAGGCTGTCCCTTGCATTAGCAGAACTGAAAAACAAAAACAAAACAAAAGACAGTGACATCTGAGACTTCCATACTTGTTGGGAACATCTAGCATACAGAGTTGGTGTGCTGTAGTAAAAAAACAAAAGGAGTTTAGGCTGATTCCCTAAATTGGAGAAACTGATGAGTTGTGTTGTTTGGGACACACTACAGAATCATCTGTATGACAGACAGAATGGGAAATCACTAGAAAGCAAACATTGCCCAGGTATGGCTACCCAGTTGATTTTGGGCATGCACACCTCTGGCCTGTAGAAGTGTCTATTTGACAGCTGGTCTTATGTCAAAACCTTCTTATATGTGACTTCAAACTGCAGGAACCACTGACTCTGGGTGGGCATCTCAGACGAGTCTGCCTTAGTGTTGAGTCTGACATATGGTAGTGTTGTTAAGTGGTGTGTTGAGCAATGAGCAAGGGTGTTGGAGCCAGAAGCATCTGGCTCGCTCACTGTGTGAACTTGACCAAACTCCTGAACTTTTCTGAGCTTTGTTTCTTGTCTGTAAAGAATGCCTAAAGCCGGACTCAGTGGCTCAGCCTGTAATCCCGCGCCTTGGGAGGCTGAGGTGAGTGGATTGCCTGAGCCCGTGGATTTGAGACCTGCCTGGGCAACTTGGCGAAAACTCATCTCTACAATAAATCAAAAATTAGCTGGGCGTGGTAGCGTGCGCCTGTAGTTCCAGCTACTTGGAAGGCTGAGGTAGAAGGATCGCCGGAGCCCAGCAGGTTGAGGCTGTGGTGGCCAGGAGCGGCCACTGAACTCCAGTCTGGGCGACAGTGAGACTCCAACTCAAAAAAAAAAAAAAAAGAATGCCTAAAATCCAGGGTTTTGCACCTAGCAGGGTCTTGGAGAGAGCAATTGCCCAGTAAGTATGTATTGGTAGGCCAGAGCAAGCAAGAAATGGAAAGAGTATTACATCAGGGCAAAGGATGAAGGAGTGTTTATAGGAAAGACCTCAAAGATTATGCTCAAAATGGGTTATGAAGAATAAACAGGCAAAATGGTCTAGGAACCTTTTTCTAGGCAGAGAAGGGCAGGATTTTCAAAGGCATAGGCTTGGAGGAGTCTTTTCAACCCAGGGAACTGTGAATAATAGAGTATGGTTGATCCCAGACTATGAAGTGAGAAGTTTCAATCATTTGAACAGGAGAGGTTGGCCAGCATGGGTTTGAGTAGGGTCTCCTGTACCCCATTTAGACTTTGGTCACAATGGCAGAGAGCCATTAACGTAAATTTCATTTGCGTTTTGGAAATCTTGTACTAGTATCTATGGGGTGGGTTTAGAGATGGGTGGGAAAAATGAGCTCTGAGCCAGGGAAATTTTTTCTTCCACATTCCCCACAAATCCTAGCACAGTGCTGAGAGCCTAGTGGATTTCCAGGGAAAAAAAATTCTTGATGAACTCAAACAAAAGCTATTGCTTTGACAGTACTATCTTTTCCATGATTTACTTGTTTTACCATTGATAGATTATTCTTGTGTGGTGGTGGTGTTGATCATTTCCCCTCAAATTATTTTTGACCTTCAACTACATTTCTTAAACTGGTATTCATCATTGCTTCAACATACCCTAATCCACTTACAGCTTATTGTGCAAGCATCTGTGTCACAAAAGACATCCTCTTTTTTAAAAGATTCTAGACCAGCACTCCATAAAGAGACTCACTATGTTGCCCTGTCCTCCAGAGATGGTTATGAGCAAAAGGATAGCTGCTCCCATCCCTAAACGCCTTAGGCTTTGCCTGTACTCCCTTTTGAAGATTCAAAGATTAAGATTCTTTCAAGCCTCTTGGTTCTCTAGAAGGTGAAATTAGTTTCTGATTCTCTTCAAGCAGAGAAAGCTCACTATCTCATTTAGAGATGGTGACACATTCCTAGTTGAAATTATCAGTCACAGGTGGTAGCTGTGGTTGGGAGCTATTGAGGGCTATGATGAGTGCCCAATGGTGCCTCCCCTGGACTGGATGAGTAAATAAGCAATTATTCAAAACCATGGATTCTATTTCCAGTCAGTCTTTCAATTAGTGTTTTTTGAGAGTCCACTATGTACCAGGCAAGGTACTAAGGTCTGAAGATGCTATGGTGGACAAGATGAAAATATTCCCCAACCACATGGTGCCACATGATAGTTGTAGTATAGTAAGTAGAACATAACTGGTCAATTACAATGCATTGAGATAAATACATGGTGCTACATTTAGTTATAGTATGGTAGAGAGAACATAACTAATCCATTGGGATAAGTGGTATGAGAGGGAAATACAAAATATGCTGGAAGCATCCACGAGGAACAGCTGACCCTCACTTGGAAGGCCAGGCAGGACTTCCATGAAGATCCAGAGTTTCCTGAACATGGACAGGAGCAAGCTGTACCTTAGAGAGTTTTCAGATGAGATGATCCCACAAAAGTCATAGTTTATAATCCAAAAGGAAAAAAATGAACTATTATAAATTTTCAATGAATTGTCAAAATAGTCTTTGAGTCTTACAACATTTGGAATGTGTGCTGAGCTGTCAGTGATCTTATAAGACCCAAACATAGTTTTCTCTACTTTTCTTTACTCACTACCAGTGTTGGCACCACCAGTGGCCAAGAAGCACACATCCTAGAGGCCAATATCCTGAAAGAAAATGGAGTCTGAATAGTAAAAATAATCTCTGAAAAGATTTAAAAACCATAGTATCCGTGAGATTGTCCACAAGGAGCACTCCCTTTGGCTATCTGGGGTCTTAATGATTTGATGATCTGTCATCCAAAATACACGGAGCAGCCACATTTTTAGATATAAGAATTCAGGCCTAGTGTCTCCTGATTAGAATTCAGTATGCACCTGAGAGGAAGTTTAAAAGATGTAGAAGTGGCCATTGCCTTTCTGAGCTATGGTATGGCCATGTACTCTTTGAGCTATGACCAGGCCATGTTTTCGTAAACTTTGGCCCCCTCCCCTACCTCGGGGAAGTGAATCTCCTCTTTCTTTCTCTTTCTAATTTACTTTTTAAATAAACTGTATTTTCTAATCTAAAAAAAAATGTAGAAGCTTAGAATGCAGTTGAACAGCATTGGCATGGACCAGCAGGTAAACACTCTTCAAGGTGATACCACTACCCTCTTAAGAACATTATGACCGGCTCCTCCAGTCAAGGCTGTATAGTGGATAGTAATTATTTTTGTCACAGCCAAGATAGATGTGGGATGTGGGCAGATGGGGTAGGTTTGTGGAAAGTGTGAGTATCTTTTATAAATTTAGTGAGTGGAGTGGCAACCCACCTACACTCTTGATTTTTGCTGTTGGAAGCTATGTCCAGAAAAGAGAACAGAAATTTCTCTACCTCATAAACTTCCCCTTATTCAAAACTAACTGTATGAATGAAGGTAATGCTTCATCTCCTCTCTGCTAAAGTAAGGGTGTGTACAGTATTGTTTCTTTTGAAGCAGCAGAGGAAAAGTTTAATAGGAAAGCACATTTACTCTTGTTAAAGGGGTATTTGGAGTTTCTTCACCTATGTTTGTGGGGACATTTCACACTACATAGCCTTATAAGAATCCAGGTACATAGCCTTATAAGAATCCAGGGGCTACTTGCTCATTAGAAATATAATGAACAGGGTGTGATGGCGCAAGCCAGTAATCCCAGCACTTTGGGAGGCCAAGGCAAGAGGATTGCCTGAGCCTGCAGGGTTCAAGACCAGCCTGGGCAACTTGGCGAGACCTCATCTCTACAATAAATAAATAAATAAATAAATAAATCAGCCCGGTGTGACAGAGTATGCTTGTGGTTCTGGCTACTTGGAAGGCTGAGGCAGAAGGATCGCCTAAGCCCAGCAGGTCAACGTTGGGGTGGCCGTGAGCATGCCGCTGCACTCCAGCCTGGGGGACGGAGTGAGACTCCAACTCAAAAAAAAAAAAAGAAGAGAAGAAAACTACAGAAAAGTGAAGTCAACATAATCATGGTTCCTCTAATGGCCTAAGAGTTATGCCAGCCATAGAAACAGGTCAATATGTATTTTGATACCCCTTTCTAAGATACCTCTTGGGTTGCCCCAAATGTACAAAGGATACAAGAAAGAGGAACAAAGGTGGGCTGAATACATGGAAGAGGATATAGAATTGGCAGAAGCCTGTGGTTGGAAGGGGCCATGTTGATGTGTAGATTGAAGATAACCACATGGTAGAGCTGAGAGGGCGTGGGACGGAAGGCAGTATAAATGGATCTTGCTACCATGACAAAGCCAAGGGATGAGTTGCTAGGTTGTGTCTATAAGCAAGGCGTGCCTGTTCTTGAGTGCTCCCTCTAAGCAGTGGTGGACAGCCTAAGGCACCGGTGGCATTCTTTGTGGGACCATAGACACCTCCATGGGGGCTGGCTTGACTTCCCTCAGTTACCATTATTATTATTATTATTTTTTGAGTTGGAGTTTCACTGTGTCTCCTAGTCTAGAGTGCAGTGGCATGCTCACAGCCACCCCAGCGTCAACCTGCTGGGCTCTGGTGATCCTTCTGTCTCAGCCTTCCAAGTAGCCGGAACTACAGGTGCACACTATCACGCCTGGCTAATTTTTAATTTATTGTAGAGATGAGGTCTCGCCAAGGTGCCCAGGCTGGTCTCAAACCCATGGACTCAGGCAGTCCACTCACCTCAGCCTCCCAAAGTGCTGGGATTACAGGCTGAGCCACCAAGTCCAGCCTCACTTACCATTCTTTGCAGTCATGTGCCCCATAACAACATTTGAGTCAATGACAGACCACGTATATGGTGGTGGTCCCATAAGATTATAATGGAGCTGAAAAATTCCTATTGCTTAGTGACATCATAGCCGTTATAATGTTCCAGTACAATGCATTACTCACATGTCTGTGGTGATGCTGGTGTAAACAAGCTTACTGTACTGCCAGTCGTATAAAAGTCTAGCACATACAATTATGTACAGTGCATAATACTTGATAATGATAATAAATAGTGATATCACTGGTTTATGCTTTTACTATGCTATACTTTTAACCATTAGTTTGGAGTGTTCGTCTACTTACATATTTTAAAGGGTTAACTGTAAAAGAGCCTCAAGTTGGTCCTTCAAGAGTTATTCCAGAAGAAGACATTATTATCACAGGAGATGACAGCTCCATGTGTATTATTGCCCCTGAAGACCTTTCAGTGGGACAAGATGAGGAGGTGGAAGACAGTGATATGGAGGATTCTTACCCTATGAACGTATAGACTAATGTGTGTGTTTGTATCTTAGTTTTTAACAAAAAAGTTTAAAGAGTAGAAAAAATCAAAACTTTTAAATAGAAAACAGCTTATAAAAGAAAGGCATAAAGAAAGAAGATATTTTTGTATAGCTTTACAATGTGTTTGTGTTTTAAGCTGTGTTATTACAAAAGAACCAAAAAGTTTCAAAATTTAAGTTCATAAGGTAAAAGTTTACAGTCAGTTAAGGTTGATTTATTATTGAAGAAATTCTTAAAATAAATTTAACGTAGCCTTCACATTCACTCACTGATTCACCCAGAGCAACTTCCAGTCCTGCAAGTTCCATTTGTCGTAAGTGCCCCGTACAGAAATACTACATTTTATCTTTTATCCAATATTTTACTGTACCTTTTTTATGTTCAGCTATGTTTAGATATACCAGTGCTTATCATTGTGCTATAGTTGCTTACAGTATTCACTACAATAGCATGCTATACAGGTTTGTAGTCTAGGAGTAATATGCTATAACAGGTAGATTAGACATGAAGAAGATTCTACCATCTCGGTGTGTACAAGTACACTCTATGGTGTTTACACAATGACAAAATTGCCTAGTGACACAGTTCCCAGAACATATTGCCATCAATACGAGGCATATGACTATAGGTGAGAATGAGAAGGTGTTATGTGTTGAGTTGTATCCGCCGCACCCCCAAAATGTTCCAGTACCTATGACTGTGGCCTTACTTGGAAACAGAGTTTTTGTATATGATTGAGCTAAGATGAGGCCGTTAGAGTGGGCTCTAATTCAGTATGACTGATGTCCTTATACAAAGGGAAACTTTGAACACAGAAGTAGAGACACAGGAAGAATACCATGTGAAGGTTGGAGTTACACTGCTCTAAACCAAGGAACACCAGAGATTGCTGGAAAACCACCAGAAGCTGGCCTGGAACAGATCCTCCTCATACCCCTCAGAAGGAACTATCCCTGCAGACACCTTGATCTCAGATTTCCAGTCTCTAGAACTAGGAGACAATAAATTTCTATTGTTTGATCCTCCCAGCCTGTGGTACTTTGTTACTGAAGCCCCAGGAAACTAACACAGGTGGCAGGCCATTCCCCACACCCAATTTCTCTCTGACGCTTGGCCCACATCTTGGGTTTTATGATGAGGTTACACATGGTATGCATTTGTTGGCAGCGTATGTTAAAAATGACAAGATTTCCTGTGGTTTGGCTTTTGAAAGCAAGTGTATTTAAAGCCTAATCTCAAGGTTTGGGGATGATTTAGAATGGGATTTCTTAAACATATAATTGCCTCACTCTCATCATGTCTCCTAATACTGTACCTTTTTGTGTGTTTGAGAAAGAACAGGAGTATAATTGAGCAGTATATTTCAGTCCATTACACAAACCCCTTTATTTGCTTATTATTTTTCAAGGCTTGGACACTTTCTTGAGAATATTCGGTGCTCTATTGTGAAAAGTCCACTTCGGTTAGAGGTTTGGCAAGTCCATGAAAAGAGAGGGAATGTTTCTCTTTCCTTTTCACTTTCTTTGGGCTTGCCTGTTCTTTCTCTGAAAGATGCTAGAACTTCCCCAGGGAAGAACCTGCCTCTTTTCTCTTTGGGAAATGTTGATTTATATTATATGAAGCATTTGTTTTTCATAGAAACTTTCATTGCAACATTTTGAATTAGGTGATTCTAATTTATATGTGAAAAATAAACTTGTAGAAATGCTCTCAGGGTACAGTTATATAATAATTATATATGCCTCCCCCCAACTCATTAACATAGGAGACTTCACCTCACAGAAGGCATCTAATTTTCTAAGCTCTATAGCTTCTAACAACTTCTATCAAGCTCTACAAAAACACATTAAAAATAGTTGTTAAAAGTTGAAAGTCAATCTTTTTTATAAATATGTCATAAGTAATTGTATCCAATAGTGGCGAATTCATGTCCCTATTTATAGTTGAGACAATTAAGACTAAGAAAAACGGCAAAGCTGAGATTAAAATTCAGAATTTTCTGATTCCCAGCCAGTATAATGCTTGTTTTCTGTGCTAATATCATTGTGACTCAGTGTTCAATTCAAAACATCTGGAGGGATGTTAAGAGCAAGAGAAATGGGGATCTTGAAGGAAAGCACACCTGGCCCTAGGTAAGAAGACCTAAGTTCCTCTGTTGGAGAGCACACCTGGCCCTAGGTAAGAAGGCCTAAGTTCCTCTGCTGCTGACTGAATGACCCTGAGTCATTTGAATTATCGGGACCTAGGGAAAATGAGGGAACTTTAAAATTCTGTGCCTCAGAATGAAATATTTAGAGATTAAATTATAGTTCTGGGATTTGCTTGAAGACATGCAATCAACCATGAGTTGATAATTATGGATGCTGGGTAATGGATATTTGGTGCTTTATTGTGAATCTTTCATACGTGTTTGAAATTTTCCATGAAAAAATGTTATACTTCTAAAATACACACCTTTGTTTCTTCCCTTCTCCTTTCCTATTAGGCGGTCATGTTTAGCTCACTCATTTCTCATGAACAACAGCAAGCCCTTTCCTCTGGGAGAGAGCAAGCCATTTTCTTTTTGGTCTGATCCTAATACTATTAGAGACTTTCTGTTGCCTTCCTCAATTTTTTTTTTATTTCTTATCAGCTAATATGATGGCTGTGCTTTCATAATGAATTCAAAAGCTGCTCTCTATTTCTCACCAGTTTGAATTGTAGAACAGAGTACAAAAGATTAGAGTACTTTAAAATAAATCTTTGCTAATTATACATACAACTGCATTCACTAAATGTGAATATTTTCAGGCTTTCTTTGCTACCAAGTGCCACCTGCTCATGATTTAAATGGGCACAAATTTAGTTCCATTAAACAAAACGCAGCAAGTCTTCTCCTGTAGCACAAACTCCTTTAGGTCCTATTTTGGAATAGGGAAGCTAATTCTAGTGTTCCCTTGTTAACTCTCGGTCCATGTCAACCACGCCACAGAGTTGTTTACTTCAATCTTTTGCAATCTTGCTTTTAAAATGCTAGTAGGCAAATAGGGTTGTAATGAAGTGGTTTGTGCTTTATAAGGGTCCTTAGGTCTAGATGGCGTTTGAACTTGCAGTTCCAGCAATTACCAGGCCTCTGAATTGAAGAATACATACCGTGGCTTTTTCAGCTCATTAAGAAGACTTTTTGCTATCTATTGCCAAAAGAAAATTTTTAAAAAAGAAAAGAAATCCTCCCTCAAAATGTTATGTTCTTAGCCCATACAACAGTCTCCCAGAAGTTGCTGGACTCAAACCTCCACTTTGCTATTTAAATAGAGTAAGGTCATTTAAGGGGAATTCATTCATCTCCTATTAGTCTGGAACGTTCATGATCTCTTTAAGCCCAAAGAGAGTGTTTCTTGGGGGACTATAAAAGTTAAAGCTGCATTCAAATTAGACATGAATTATGAAACTCTTTTCCAAGAAGGCTTCTATGAGTGGCCTCATCTGCTATGCTTCGAGAAGGGAAGCTGAAAAAAATCCTACAGCATGGAGGACATATTTGCCATGCTGTTAGAAAAATCATTTCCTTCTAAAGACTCCTTCGTCTTTAGATATCTGGACCTGAAGACCTTGGTGTTATTTTATAAGTCAGGAAGCCCAGCTGTGATCATCCATCAAGAAAGGAGGAGGAAGCTGCTTATCTGTCCTTAAAGTCCTTATTTTTCCTAATCTTCTCTTCTACTTCCACACCACCTCCCCAGCCACACACACCCTTGCCCTAAATTCCTTTCCATTTTGTCCTTTCAGAAACTCCTCCCTTCCTTAGAAAAGCTAAAAATAATAGTAATACTTTCCAGTGATTCTCCCTTATTAGGATCTCAGAATCAAGCTGTAGGCAAAAAGGAAAGCCTTCATTGTCGTTGCTGCTGAGAGTTGTATAGCTACAAGTTTTGATTCACCCTGACTCTCATCTTAGATATCCCCCCTCATTTGAATCCTTGTGTCATGGTGTGCCAACACACTTGAACACCTGCCGCCGGTAGGTTGCATGGTTCCCATGGCACCCCAGAGGTAGGGACATAGATGCAGAGCATTTAAGATATACCTGCATCCTCTAGCTTACATTTGGGGGAGTCTCAAATGACTATAGCTACACTTCAGATTTTAATCCCCTCAAGGTAACTTAGGGACGATCACAGACTCATTCTTGTGTTTCCAGGAGTGTCCCGACCGACCTGTAGACAAAGGCCCAGGGGAAGGAGGAAGCCTGGAAGTGGAGTCCTCCAAGCAGAATCCCCACTTGTGTGTGATCTTGCACAGTGACTTGGCTGGCTGGTCTGGACAGCTGACTCTGGTTACTGTGGGAACAATGCAAGGAAGGCCGTTGTCACATTCCTCCGGGGTCAAAGGCACAACCTTCCTAACACACTCAGTCCCTGCTGGCAAAGGGAGAGACGAGGAGCATGGAATCAGAGACCTGGAGAATGTGAAGGACTTGAGAAATCTATTGACTCCCTTGTTCTGCTGATTTAGAAACTGAGGCCAGAGGAGTGCTGTGATTTGCTGAGGATGGCACACCCAGGACTGGACTTTCCTAACTCATAGTTCAATATACTCTAATGTTCCTCTAATCATCTTGACTGTTTCAGACTTGGTAGTAAAAAGCGATTATTTGTAAAGTTATTATATTTTGTTGTTTTCACCCGCCTTAATGGAGCCTTTAGATTCAGGGGTGACGCCCTCTGTCACTTTCAGTGCAAGACCCTTAAGCACTCCCAGGCCAAGTCTAGCCAGCAAGCAGCATCTTTAGGGACTCTGTGGGAAGTCATTGGCTTCTAGCCCTAAACCCAGAGGTTAGAGTTAATTTTTAAGTGCCCATCTTTAACTCAAGCATAAAGCTATAAAAGCATCACGTAGTAATGCTTGAAAACATCTAAATTCCTTTGAGCTCTAACCATGCTTGAACTCTTTTTTTTTAAAGAAAATAGCTGAAATGGTAGTGGTTAGAATGCATGAAAACAGAATCGCTGAGTAAAATTTGTCACATATGCCCTAGTTCAAGGCACATTAAGGATTTTAATTCATAGGTAATTGATCATTCTTTTTTCTCTTAGCATGCTCTCCTATGAAGAGTCTTACGTGACCTTCTTTTAGCATATGTGCAAGCTGTTAAGAAATTTTCATTTAACATTTTTATTATTTTAAAAATATGCACGGAGGAGGAAAACTGATCCTAAAATGAAAAGAATCAGAGACAGTACTTTCATGCATACATCTCTATTAATTTTCCTTTCATTGGAAAAGTCACCATCAATTACTTTTTATCTGGAAAGTGGTGCCTGGGCCACATGCTGCCTCCCCCACAGAACGAGGTGGTGGCCGTGAGACAGTGGGGAGGAACGAGCAGGACCGAGGCCAGAGCCCAGCTCCTTGTGCTTTGCTTGTCCCTTGTTTCCTAAACTTAATGTCTCATCATTCCCAAAGCATGTCATTTGTGGACATGCTGTGTTTTTCTGCCTCGCTTTTTGTAGACAGTGTGTTCAGTTCCCAGTGAACTTTTCCAGTTTCAAACAGTAGTGCCCCTTATCTGCGATTTCACTTTCTGAGGTTTCAGTTACCCAAAGGGTCCGAAAATAGGGGAGTACAGTAAAATAAGATACTTTGAGAGTGAAGGAGATGGCATTTACATAACTTTTGTTACAGCATAATGATTACTATTAGTTTTTGTTGTTAAGCTCTTCCAGTGGCTTATTTATAAACTAAACTCTATCAGGTATGTATATGCAGGAAAAAACATAGTGTAGATAGGAATTACTATTCATGGGTTTAGGCATCCAGTGGAAATCTTAGAATGAATTCCTCACAGATGAAAGAGTACTACTGTATTTCAAATGTGTCAGACACATAATTGTGACTTTTTAAAAAAAATTTGAGTTGGGGTCTCACTCTGTCACCTAGGCTGGGGTGCAGTGGCACAATGATGGCTCACCACAGACTCGACCTCCTGGGATCAGGTGATCCTTCTGCCTCAGCCTTCCCAGTAGCTGGGTCTACAAGCACGTACCACCATGCCTGGTTAATTTTTTTATTTTTTGTAGAGTCAAGATCCCACTATGTAGCGCAGGTTGTTCTTGAATTCCTGTGCTCAAGCAATCCTCCCACCTTGGCCTCCCAAAGTGCTGGGATTACAGTCATGAACCACTGTGCCCAGCCAGTTGTGGCATTCTTTAGTGTCTTGTGAGTTGTATTTGGCTGTGCACGCCTACCTAGAACAGGACTTAGCAGCAACTCCTGCAGTAGTTGGGAGTGTGGAGGGCTACCATATTTTTCCTGTAGAGAGAACCCAACATGAAAATCTGAAGACAGCCGCAGGTTTTCTGATCCTGGGAAGAGGTGGGGAAGAGCTCAGTGAGGCGTGTGAATTCAGGCTGTCAAGACCAAAGTGACAGGGGAGGGAGAAGACGAAAACGCAGCACATCTCTTAACGTGATCATTTCTCTTTCCCCTTACTGAGGCGTAGTGCTCTCTGCTATTTGAAGAGAGCAATTTAGATTTATATTAAGGAATGAATAAATAGGATGCGGTGATGAAATCTCATCTGGAGTGAATGCAGATCGTGTATGCTAATGATCATGTGGCTGTGCAGAGAGCCCGTTGGAAGCCTGGGTGCTGCTTCCGTCTCTCTCCTGTTCACCCACTAGATGTTTAAGAGCAACTAAGGCAGTGGTTTTGGAAAAGGTCATCTTTTTTTTAATGCCTCTTGGTGTTGAATCTCACCTTACAGAGCCTTAAAGCACTTGACAAGCCTTCAAGTAATTCCGGGTGGTAGCTTTTTCCCCAGAAGGTTTTAAGAGATGGTTTTAGTGGATGCATATATGAATTCATTCACATCGTGAACATTTTCTCGTATCACATCATTTGACATCACCAGAAAGTCCTTTAGTTACTTCTGTGGTTCACATCCTAGTTCCTCTTTTTAGAGCTTTGCGTGCTCAGGGGCAAGATGTCAGAAATTTCTAGTTTTAGCCATGCCACTGTGTCATTTGGCTAAGTCACTTTATGTTAGCAGGATACAATTTCCTTGTTTGTGAAATGAGGAGCCTGGGCTGAAGGCTCTTGGAAGCCCCCTCCAGCTCAGATGTTCTGTAACACTCAGGGTTTTCTGCCTGCTGTGATTCAGCAGCATCAGGACACAGGTCCAGCTGCAATACTGAGACTTGCAAAATTCCTCCCTCTCCTTGCCCCACTTTTCCACCATCATGGAAGGAAGTCTGTCCTTTGGAAGAAGCCCAGATTTGCTCAAAGTTGTCCAGTCCTAGGCGGCAACGTGCAAAGCCCTTGAGCACACTTTGACTTCTTCTGCCTAGGCTAGTGATGAAAAACTAGGTCATAAGAGATCGCCCCGATTCCAGTGAACAACCCCTGGGGCTGAAAAGGAAACAGATACAGAACAGCTTCAAGGAAAGAATCAGAAAGAGATGCTAAAAAAAAAAAGACATAACAGATGCCTCTGTTGGGAAGGAATGAGAAGAAAGGCTAATCCTCTGCCTTCTCCCATGGGTGAGAGTTGTAAATCTGTGAGATTTGAAGGCATGTTTGGTCACCCTCTCTTGGAGTTTCAGGTCTGGGTCGGGTGTCCTGGCAGTGTTGCATGGTGCTGGAGTGGGTCCTCGCCTGCATTCTGCAGAGCCTTGCAGGTTCTATCTAAACCTCAGGGCTGTGGGCTGCCCTCAGCTTCTCTCAACCAGAGCAGCTCCTCATTTAGCTCTCTTATGTTCCGAGGCTCTGTGAAAGATTTTTTTTTCCGGGTTTTTTTATAGAAATGTCCTGTGGTTTTTAAAATTTTTTAAATGACTAATGAGTTGTGGAAGAGTTCATATTTCAAGCAATATGACCTTAAACAAGTCATTTGATTTCCCTGAACTTCATTTTCCTTATCTGAAGACAAGGGTAATCGTATATTCTCAGGCTATTTTGAAGAGTGATTTATGGATGAATTAGAGTCAGCTATTCATACCTTTGTTCTACAAACATGTATTGAACACCTTTCTGTGGAAGGCTGTTCTGGGAGAGAAACTGATAAGTAAACATGAAGGACTGTTATTCCAAGCACAAATGAAGCATGTGCAAGTTTTTCATAAACTGAAAGCACAGCACAAATGTGACCTTCGATAGTATTGTTGTCACTGTTGTTCTTTACCAGGTAGTTTAATCTAGGAGTGACTCTTAGAGCCTAACTTCCTGGGTTTGAATTCCAGCTACAGCCACTCATCAGTGTGACTTTAGGCACTCCACTTATGCTCTTGTTCCTCAGTGTTTCCATCTGCACGATGGGAATAACCATAGCACCTATCTCATTGGGTTTGGAGGACAGCTAAATCAGTTCAAATTTGTAAGGTCATTAGAACAGGACTGGCACATGGCAAAGCACTCTTTAATGTTTACTGTTGGTATTGATTATTTCACCAATGCATTGTGAAATCAGGGTGGTAGGGCAAGTTCTTAAAGAGGTATTCTGTTTCTTGGCTCTCAGGACTGCAGTCCCTTGTAACTATACTTTCATTTTTATCTTCCCTCCTACATTTTAAGCCCTCAGAAGATGCATCCTGTGTTTGAGTGGAACGGTGAGGGAAACATCATGTCAAGAAAGAATGCCAAAGAGTATTCTGTTTCTGTTGCATGGATTCTTTCTCCTCCCCTTTTCTTCCCCCGCTTTTTTGAGGTTGGATTGGCACTCCTCTCAGACTGAACAAAGGCTTTGCTTTGCAGAAAGGATCTTTCTGTCTTCCGTGTGTCACCTGCCTTTAAGGGTGTAATTTGTTTCTGATGCATGCTGGGTGCTCCCATGAGAAGGCTTTGTTGATGTTGTGCAGAGGCCTCCTGTATTGATCGGTGATATAACTGTTCTATAGTGGGTGAATGAGGTAATTCTCATCAGGTTACTCTAGTCGGTGACCTTGAGGCCAATCAGATGACTAAGCCTTATAGGTGGATCCCTGGTTACAGTGTCCTTGTTTAAAGGTAAATGGGTGTGAGGGTGACTAATAGTTTTAAAGAAATGACAGCAAGCAAATTGCATGCCCTTTAGTGAGAGACAGTGTATATTAATACACTCTGAGGCCACCCAGATTCGGGTGAGACTGTTGGGGCTGATTTTCAAGAGTTCCTTTATCTCTGCTCTTCTCTTATCTTTTCCCATTAGATTCCAATTCTCTGTTACTGCCATGACCATATATAATACAGTCACTGCCATGACGGTGTATAATATTGTCAGTGTGAAGTTCAGAGCAAAATACTTAGGCCTCTGAGCTAGTTGGCTGGTTTTCTTTTTTCTTTTTCTTTTTTTAAAATTCAACAGTGGGGTGGGACAGAGCTGAAGATGAAAAGATTTTTAATACAAGAGAAGAGAGGAAGTAAGCACCGTGATAAATCTGCATGTGAAAAACCCTTGTTAAAAAAGGAAAAGTGGGATGAATAGTTAGCTATATGTTTAATCTGAATCAACACGCTAGCCTTGGGAATAAGAGTTTCTAAATGTATCTGCCAGCATCCCTGCTGTTGCTGACCTGGCCCTACCCACATTGGAATAGGTGGAAGTCTGAAATGAACAGACTTAAAGTGGGTGGGCAGGTGAGGGTAGTGGGTGAAGGCAGTGGGGAGAGGATAGGTTAGAATAGTTTATTTTAGAATCATTGGGTAGCAGTCAGCTTTTAAATATTGGTCAATAAAATCAGATGCTTATATAATAATTACTATGTGCCAGTATTGTTCTAAGTGCTTTTTAATATACTAACCCTTTAGTCCTCACAGCCATTATTATGCACATGTTATATCTGGGAACATTCGAACCCAGGCATTTGCTATGTAGTTGGTGGTATCCTTAACAGTTAAACCTCTCACCGTCTTAGGTAGTCAAGGTCTTGAGGGCAAAAAGAGAAAGGGAATTTTTGTCCCCAGCAGGCTTATTCCTTCTACCTTCTGGTAGAAGGAATTTAATTTTTTCAAAGGGTTTCACAAAATGTACTCATCTGGCAAATTGCCATCAAGCTGACCATGATCAGGTTGAGAGATAGTGGTATACAGTTCACACAGCATTCCTGAGGTGTGAGACTTTTTTTTTAAACCTCCCAAGACAAAGTCTGTTTTATGTTAATCATAGTTGTATTGTGATTAGAAAATGGTTTCTACTACATATGTAGCTATTCATGTACAAGAGTCCTTCTCAAAGGGTAAGCAGAGCTGGCTCTCCATCTTGATGGCATCACATTGGCAGAATACAAACACTTTTATGCTGTGGCAGTTGGCGAGGCCGTCGATTTGCAGAGTAGAATAGCAGGAAAACACTCTAGACAGGTTTAACATTTACTGGTGCTAATGAATTTGTCAAGCATCGAAATGCAGGGACGATTGGTGCACACTTAAAATGCTCTGGAATACATTTTAACTTTTATAAAAGATAATAACAGTCTCATCTTTGAGTCAGGAGAAGCATATTTTTCTTATATTCTATTTCAAGAAAAACTTCATATTAAAAAAACCCTAAAATAGCTAAGGACAAATGAAAATTGAAGGTAGAATGAGTAAATAAACAAGTTTATGGAAATTACAAAATAAATAGATGTGTTATAAATGTGCTATTTAACTAAAATGTTTATTGACTGGAGCAATAATGATGTAGTTTGGACCATGATAAGTACAAGTGCTGAAATTTATCCAAGCCACAAAAATGATTGGAGAGCCCATGTGGAATATAAAACTCTGAAGAGTCTAGAGCTCAAATCTTATATAGATTTTTGCTCATTAATAAACATTGGCTTCCTATCTCTTATTTAATAACCTAATTGCAGGGCATTGATGAAAGTGCTACCTTTCACTGCCGAGGGGGGGTAGTTTTCTGCAAAAGAGATTAAAAGGAGATATCAGGTACCTAATTCTTTGTTAAATGAGATGCCAAAAAAAATGGGTCAAATAAATATTTCCTGCCTAGTGCAGTGGCTCACACCTATAATTACAACACTATGGGAGGCCAAGGCAAGAGGATTGCTTGAACCCAGGAGTTCGAGACCAGCCTGGGCAACATAGCGAGACCTCATCTCTACAAAAAATAAAAAATATTAGCCAGGCATGGTGGCACACACCTGTGTACCAGCTACTTGGGTGACTGAGGTAGGAGGATCACCTGAGCCCAAGAGGGCAAGACTGTGGTGAGCCGTGATCGTGCCACTGCACTCCAGCCTGGGTGACAGAGTGAGACCCCAATGCAAAAATGAAAAATAAAAATAAATAAATAAATATTTCCTGAGAAATCCTTCTATGATGGCTATGAAAAATTGTTCTTGAGAGGTTTTTCCCAACATTTTATTACAAAAAAATTTGTACATACAAAGAAGTTGAAAGAGTTGTGCAGTAAACACCCCTAGGCTCACCACCTAGATCTTACAAGAAATATTTTGCTATATTTGCTTTACTATATATAGCCATTTGTTATTCTCCAGACCATTTTATTTTAGTTAATACATTTTGAGGCCTTTTAATGTGTATCATTAATCAATAACAAATATTGATTTTAGTTCTTGTTTTTAGATAAAATTTATATACAGTAAGCCGTGTACATTTTAGTGTCCCAGACTTGCCCAAGGAATATTAAAATGATTTGGTTGAGGGAAGAGAACAGAAAAATATCAGTTGCTACTCATTGGTTTGAGGGCAATGCAACTTAGGGGGTAAATGTGACATCTGCAGCCAAGTCCCCTGGGTTCAAATTCTGGCTCTTCCACTGGCAACTGGA
Source organism: Tarsius wallacei (assembly GCA_963574415.1). NCBI lineage: Eukaryota > Metazoa > Chordata > Mammalia > Primates > Tarsiidae > Tarsius > Tarsius wallacei. The sequence continues at coordinate 2,595 of CAUYQG010198526.1, read as the reverse complement.
TAACCCATTTAGCGTCTCTGTGCTTCAATTTTCTCACCTGTAAGAGGGATAATAACAGTGCTGCTCATGTTGTAGGGAGGTTATAAGAATGAATGAGTTAAAACTTCTAAAGCTCTTAGAACAATTCAACATGAGTTTCTTTTTGTTTTGTTTTGTTTTTTGTTTTTTTATTATAAAGATGTGGGGCACAATTCAGGGTTAGGTATACAAACGTTAATTATGCAGGTACCCTTGTTAATGAGGTATGCCCCTCGCTTCCCTAGCAGTTCCCCTCAACTGCCAATCCCACCTCCTCTCCCCTGACAGTTTCCCACTACTGCCAATCGCTTTCTTATAGTATTATAACTATAATACTATATTACTAGTACTATAATACTAGTATTATAACTATCATACTATTATATAACTATAATACTATAATAATATAAGCGGACTCAAGGTCCGCTTATGAGTGAGAACATATAGTACTCTGTTCTTTGTTTCTGTGATAGATCACTAAGTATGATCAACTCTAAATCCATACAAATTGCTGCAAAGTCCATATGTTTGTTCTTCTTTATGGCTGCATGATATTCCATTGTGTATATGTACCACATTTTTTTTTTTATCCAGTCCAGCTTCGGTGGGCAACATGGTTGGTTCCATGTTTTTGCTTTTGTGAATAGAGCTGCAGTAAACATATGTGTGCAGGTATCTTTTTTGTAAAATGATTTTTGAATTCCTCCCGGTATATTCCCAATAGGGGAATTGCTGGGTCACGTGGAAGGTCAATTTCTAGCTCTTTTAGAAACCACCACACTGTCTTCCAAAGAGGTTGCCCTACTTTGCATTCTCACAAGCAGTTAGAAGCGTTCCTTTTTCTCTGCATCCTCGCCAGCATCTGTTGTTGTTTGTTTTATTTATGATGGCCATTCTTACTGGGGTTAGGTGATATCTCAATGTGGTTTTGATTTGCATTTCTCTGATGATGAGTGAGTCTGAGCACTTTCTCATGTGTGTGTGGGCTGCCCATATCTCTTCTTTTGAGAAGTGTCTATTCATGTCTTTTGCCCACTTTTAAATGGGACAGTTTGTTTTTTTCCTTTTGGTGCATTTGAGTTCTTTGTAGATTCTGGATGTCAGGTCTTTGTCAGATATACAGCTGGCAAATAATTTTTCCCATTCTGTGGACTGTCTTCCTGCTCTCTTGATTTTTTTTTTTTTTTTTTTTTTGCTTTGCAGAACCTCATTAGTTTGATGAGGTCCCACTTGTCTATCTTATTTCTTAGGGTATGGGCTGTTAGGGTTCTGAATAGAAATTGGTTGCCAGTTCCAGTTTCCATAAGGGTGTCTCCTACGTTTTCTAAGATTTTTATAGTTTGAGGTTTTATGTTTAGGTCTTTGATCCATTTAGAGTTAATTTTTGTGGATGGCGATAGGTAGAGGTCCTGTTTCAATCTTCTGCATGTGATCAGCCAGTTTTCCCAACACCATTTACTAAATAGGTTCTCCTCTTCCCAGATTGTTGTTGGAGGCTTTGTCAAAGATGAGTTGGTTAAGAAATTGAGTCTTTGCTTCTGGAATCTCTATCTTGTTCCATTGGTCTATATGCCTGTTCTTGTACAAGTACCAGGCTGTTTTGATTACTGTAGCCTTATAGTAAAGTTTGAAGTCTGGAAGTGTGATACCTCCCGCTTTGTTTCTTTTACTAAGGATTGTTTCAGCTATTCATGGTCTTTTATGTTTCCATATGAATTTCTGTATTGTCATTTCCAGGTCTGAGAAGAATGATGTTGGTAACTTAATGAGTATTGCATTGAATCTATAGATTGCCTTTGGTAGGATGGACATTTTAACAATGTTGATTCTTCCTGTCCATGAGCATGGAATATTTTTCCATTTGTTTGTGTCTTTTGGGGTTTCTTTGAGCAGTGTTTTGGAGTTCTCATTGTAAAGGTCTTTCACTTCTCTGGTTAGGAAGATGCCGAGGTATTTCTTTCTTTTTTTTTTTTAATGTGGCTATTGTGAATGGGATTGTGCTTTTAATTTGGGTCTCTGCCTGCTTGTTGTTGATGTATAGGAATGCAGCTGTCTTTTGCACATTTGTTTTGTACACTGAAACTTTGCCAAAGTCCTTTATCAGTGCAAGTAGGTTTTTGACAGATTCTCTCGGATTTTTAAGGTATAGGATCTTATCATCAGCAAAGAGGGATAACTTGACTCCTCTTTTCCTATTTGGATACCCCTGATTTCCTTCCCTTGTCTAATTGCTCGAGGTAGGACTTCCAACACAATGTTGAACAAGAGGGGTGAGAGTAGGCAGCCTTGTCTTGTTCCAATTTTCAGGGGAAATGTTTCAAGTTTCTGTCCATTTAGCAATATGTTAGCTGTGGCCTTATCGTAGCAGGCATTTACTATTTTGAGTTATGTTCCTTCTATAACTAGGTGTTTGAGGGTTTTTATCAAGAAGGAGGCTGGATTTTATCAAAAGCTTTTTCTGCATCTAATGAGATAATCATGTGGTTCTTGCTTTTACATCTGTTGATGTATTTAATGACATTTATGGTCTTGCAAATGTTGAACCAGCCCTGCATCCTGGGGATGAAGCCTACTTGG